>NAVB01000004.1:0-58352 GCA_002179805.1 Acanthamoeba lenticulata | reverse complement strand
AGTTGGCCGGGCTGGCGTGCCTTGGGGGGGGGAGTACTGGCCGTTTGTCATGGCTGGGGTTTGGCGTTGTCTGACCCGACTTGTTTCGACGCTTCTTTTTACACAGCTTTTTGACCAATGTGTGCACGGCCACATCGAACCAATCAGGTTAGGGCGGGCTCGCAAGTTGGGCAGAAATTTCTTGGATTGATTGAAAGTTTTCTTTTTGTTTTTTGCGCACGACGACAATGGAAGGCGCAGAGGTGAGGGAAAGCACCTTGCACGGGCGAGGTCTTTTTGCACAATGCCATTTGCTGCCACTTGAAATGGTGGCGATCTATGGCGGGCAGCCCAAGCCAGCTCAAGAGGTAATGCGCCGCAGGAAGAGTACGGAGACACCAACAGCACAAAGAGAAAGAGGCCAAGAGCAACAACAAGTGCAGGATGTGGGTCACACGGCGTGGGAAGAGCTGCCCTCGTGCA
This sequence comes from Acanthamoeba lenticulata, assembly GCA_002179805.1. Lineage (NCBI taxonomy): Eukaryota > Discosea > Longamoebia > Acanthamoebidae > Acanthamoeba > Acanthamoeba lenticulata. Next base: position 57,890 of record NAVB01000004.1, on the reverse strand, counting down.
ACGTGATCGCCAAGCTCCGATACTTGCTCAACTCCTACGACGACCAATGGGTGCTAGACCCAACAGGTTTAGGCCCCCCCCTCTCAGCTGTGATGCCTCCACTTATTGTGGCTTTCCAGATGAGGAAGGTCGTGTGTTGCCCGAATGGGATGCACCACACATTGCTGGGCATTGTGTGAACGAGCCGCCCGGGCTTCCGCCACCCTCTTACTTTGATGGCGGGGACAACGAGCCCCAAGTCGACGACGAGCGCCACTTCCCGAATGCCTGCTTTGTTCAAAACCACGCCACGCAGCGCATGGAAGTGTGGACTATGAGAGACGTTCTTCCTGGTACACATGTCCTTGTCTTCCATTGCCTCTGCTGGTTGAACAGCAGAACTCAACATCAAGCACACGTACACAGGGCAGGAGATACTGGTCTACTACGGCTGTGGAGTCTACCGCGACTACGACCTCCATCCCAACTTGCTCGATATTCGAAACATTGGGCTTGTGGTGGATCCAACAGGGCGTGTCGCTGTCCTCCAGTTCGATGGGCAGGACTACGCGATAAGCAAAGATCAGGTCTTGCCCGTCCTTCCGCCTTGGCTGGCCCCTTTGGCGAGTGCAATCCGAAAGGCCTCATCAACATCAGAAAATTAAAACATTAATTTCAACAGCAATAATAATTTTAAAAAAATTAAAATAAAATGAAAAACGCATTGTTAGATCCCAAGATTTAACGACGGCGCAACGAACGCGTCGAGCGTGAAGAGCTGCCCGCGGGCGGAGCGCTGGGGGCCGAGGCCAGGCGCGAGGAGCGTCGGACGGGCAGGCCATAGGCGGCGGCTTGGCGCTGCTCCCGCGCGAGGGACGTCGCCGCGGCGCGTCGCGGGGCGCGGTGGACCGTGAAATAGGGCCGGGCCATGGCCTCCTCGATCTTGTCGTACTTGGCCTCGAGCCTGGCCTTGAGCGCCTTCTCGCGCGGGCCGGCCTCGTCCAGGAACCCGATCAGTTCGTCGACCTGCTCCAGCTCGTCGTAGTAGCCCCACCACGACACCTCCTCGTCGTCATTCATGGCCTCTTCCTCGTCCTCGACGCTCTCGTCGTCATCATCTTCATCGTCTTCCTTTTCTTCGTCATCCTCGTCCTCATTGTCGCTATCGCTGTCTGTCGTCCGCTTCGTTGTCTTCTTTTTCTGTCCATTATTCTTTGTCGTCTTCTTCTTGTTCTTGTTCTTGCGATCCTCTTCTTCTTCTTCTTCTTCGTCCTCCTCTTTCTCCTCTTCTTCGTCGTCTTTATCACCATCAGCATCAACGTAGTCACCGTCCATTCGATCGACGTCGTCACTCTTCTTGTCCTTCTTCTCCTCCTCTTCCTCTTCCATCTGATCGTCTTCAGCCTTCTCCTTCTTCTTGTGTCCGTTCTCGGCCTCGTGCGCGCCGCCATTCGCGGCCGGTGGTCGGTGGCCCGCCTCCGCCTCGCGGGCCTTGAGGTCGGCCTCGGAAGAGGCAGAGGAGGCCTTGTCCTCGTGCGCCTTGTGCTCCGCTGCGTTGGCCTCGTCCTCAGCTTCTTCTTTGGCTGCCTTTTCGTCGCTCTCTTCGTTCTTGCTGTTGGCATCGCTTTCGTTCTTGTCGGCGGCCGGCTGGAGGAATTCCACGGGCCGCGCGATGCCGAGCGCGTCGTAGAAGGCCGGCGGCGGGGTCTCGACCCAGAGGCGCGGCCCGACGGCCGGCCAGAACCAGTAGCGCCGGTGGTGTCTGTCGCTCCCCAGCGGCACCGCCCGCAGCTTGGCCTCCACCTTTTCCAGGTTTTGCTCCTGCTCATCCCCCATAACACATACACCAGTTAAATTAAGGCGTTTTTGGTACACTTTTCGTTTTGATTACAAAATGTCCAAGTAAAGTAAATAAATTAAAAAAAAAAAAAAAGGAAAGGAAGTGAACCGTAAGCTTCTTCTTGCGCTCAAAGGCGGGGGTGACACGGTCGCGCTGCTTCTCCTCCTCTTCGTGCTCCTTCTCCTCCTTCTGTAGCTCACGCGACGCCTCGTAGCTCTCGTCCAAGTGTTGCCTGACGTTGCGAGTCATTTTCGAATTGTTTCCGAAATGGAATTAATTATCGAAACACAACAAAGCAAAAACAAATCAAAACTAACGCACCTGATGGCAGGCGAGTCAAGGCAGGCGTGGACAAGAAGAGCGAGGATAGCCAGCTTGACGTGGGCCGACTGCCGGTGGAAAGAGGCCGTATTCTTGATCTGGCGGAGCTTCACACCCCGCGGCAGGCGCACCGCTCCCGGGTCAAGCACCTTTTGCGCCTTGACCCACTTCCACAGCAGCTGATAGCATGTGTCTGCCAAAAGTTGTTATAAATTAATAATAATAACAAAAAGAACCCAAGCCACAACAAAGTCGTGGAGTAGAAGGTACGGGCAGTGACACGGCCGACGCTAGAGTCGTGGTGGTGTGCAGCCTTGACGAGCGGCACGAAGAGCTCATCCAGGAGCACCGAGTGGTCGTCGTCTTCGTTGATGAGCTCGTTCTCCAAGTCGCCCAGCGTGAACGTGCGCTGGATGCCCAGCTTGATCCGATAGCTGGAGAGGAAGTTGAAAGCCAGGAGCAAGTCGCCCACGTAGCGTTGCTCAACCGGGAAGGCCCGGCTGGGCGCCGGCGGCTGGGCCTTGGCATCAGTCAGGTCGAGGTCGTCCGGCGGTAGATCCACACGGCTGCGCTTGGCCGCCGTTGGCGCGCCCTCGCCCTCGCCGTCGTCATTGTCCTCGTCGCTGCCGCCGTTGTCTGCGGCACTGTCGTCGTCATTATGGCCGTTGGCCCGCCGCTCGGACTTGTGGCGCTCGTCGTAGCGCTCCTTGGCCTCCCGCAGCGCTTGCGGCAGCTCACGCGAAACCGTAATCCCGTTCTTCTTGCAAAACTCTTCTTTCTGTAGCCAACGTCACGTTGCGTAAGTGACAGGTCATTTAATTTATAATTATATTTTAAAGATAAAAATAAGTAAAGAAGTAAAATACCAGCATCCATGGGGCGCCCTTGTAGGCTTCCTTGTCGGCCACCACGCGGACCACCTCTGCAGGAATGAATTACAGCGTCAGCTCCATCATGGGCACTTGGGGTTGGGACGTGCGCGGGACGGCCGTACGTTTGATGACGGCCTTGGTGGGCGTGGGTTTGTGCCCTTCGCCCTTGGGGGCCTCGCGGAAGTGCTTCTGCACGTGCTCGACGAGGGCGTCGAGGCCGCCCACGTACTTGTGCATGAGGAGGGCCATTTCCTTCAGCTGGTCCTCGGGAAGCTGCAGCGAGAGGTGGGTGGCGTCGGCCTCGGAAATGAGGGCCTCCTCGTACGTGAGGCCCGTGCGGCCCGAGTAGCGGCAGGTCCAAACCCGTTGCCGGTAGTGTTCCCATCGCTCCAGGTAATCCCTTAAATTATAGTAAACAAAAATAAATCAAGAATGCCCCAGAATGGCTAGCGCATAGCACTCAGCGGCAACGAAATGGAAAAGTCGATTTGAGGGAACGGTACTCGTAGGAGTGAAATACTTCATTAGTGAATCGAATCACCCACACTTCGTCGGTGTGAGAGAGATCGCGGAGCGATACTGGTCGGGGCTCATAAGGCCGCTTTCCAAGCAGAGGCATTAGCCAAGAGGGCGTTCCAAACGAGAGATCCAATCAATCAATTCAATCGACAAAATAAAAAGGCGCCAAAACTCCCGTGTATTTGTCGACAGTCAGGTTGATCATCAATCCGAAGTCTGCTGGGCCGTCTCCTCAGCGGGCTTGAGGGCCAGCACGCGAACCGCGGCCGCGTAGGCATTGACATCAAACTGTCACGTAATGTTAACATACATGTGGTTAGCGATACTACTCTTGAACATCGTGCTCCAGCAGGAAGGCCTACCTTGGAGAGCAGGTTGGTCATCTCCGTGCCAAACTCGACATCGTCCTCTTTCTTCTCGCTCTTCTCCTTGGGGCTAGCAACAGGCTTGCAGCACGACGAACCGGGGCTCGTGGTGGCCGTGGTAGTCGGAGCACAACAGTCGGCCTTGGCCGCCGTCGCGCAACAGTCAGGCTTGGGCGCGCAGCAGTCGACCTTGGGTGCGCAGCAGTCAGCCTTGGCCGCCGCCGCCGCAGTGGGCGCGCAGCACGAGGCGGCGGTCGGGGCCGGCGAGCAGCACGAGGCAGCGGACGACGCCAGCCCGCTCAGATCCTCCGCCGCCGGTGCGCAGCAGTTGGGGCCTTATGACAACGTTTATGAGACGAGCGGTCAGCAGCTCCGCGCGGGGCTGAGGCCACACAAAATAAATAAATAAACAAACAAACACGCACCGATGGCAGTGTAGGCGTTGAGGTCGGCCCCGGTGTCCACCACGACAACGTCGGAGAAGCCGGCCTCCTGTGCACGGCGCAGCATCAGCAGACGCACAAACAGGCCGACAGCAAAGCGCTGCAACCGCACCCGAAGCTGCTGGACGTAGTCGTCGATGAGGACGGCGCCCCCAATGCAGCCCACGTAGGCCATCAGGTCACGCCTGCATTGGTTCGAAAAAATTGGTTAAATAAATCCTTATCTTGTTATAAAGTTATATTTGATAAAAAGGAACGAAGCTCGAACCAGAGCTCCTCGGGAAGGGGCTGCTTGAGGGCAATATCGGACGCCGCCAGGCGACCGCCGGGCTTGAGGATCCGATGAATCTCGCGGAAGGCCTTCTTCTTGTCCGGCTGGGAGATGGCCACATCGCGCGTGTAGGTGTTGGATGTGGGTGAGTGCTAGAGTGCGGGTCCAAATAAAGCTCTTCTCAAGTGGAAACGCACGACGAGGTTGAGGACGCAGTTGGACATGACGCAGTCGACAGAGTTGTCGTCGATCGGAATGTTCTGTTGGGGGAGGGCATATATGTTAGGCTCTCCTTCGTGGACGTTTAATGTGGGCCGCGGCGGATCAGGGCGCACTGCACCTCGATTTCGCCCTTGCGGAAGTCGACGACTGAGGCCTTGGCGCCCATCTTGGCGGCGTTCTTCATGGCCAGCGTGATCATCTGCGTCTCCCCCAAATGTCCCGCCCGGTCAGGTGGCACTGCACCATGGGGACTTTCGGTGCGGGCGGGTGCACCTCGTCGGTCATGTCGATGCCGATCACGGAGCCCGTCTTGCCCACTAATGTGAGTACACAGGATGAGTTGGCCACGTCGCAGTCGTGACGCACGTGCAGCAAGTGAAGGAGTGAGATACGGACCTTTCTGGGCGGCGAGGAAGCAGTCGAGGCCGCCTCCGCTGCCCAGGTCGACCACGACCTCGCCCTGGTGTGGCGGCACCACCACAGTGTGAGGTCATGGGACGTCGTGGGCAACACAAAGGTGTCGTACCGGCTGGAGGTTGGCGTATTTGACCGAGTTGCCGCACGACAAGCCCATGTTGGCCTCCTGCGGAATGGATGCCAGCTCGTCCTCCTGTGGAAGTACGGTACTACCGTGGGCATAGATACAGACAAAGACGTCTCATCGGGCATTAAATTGAATTGGGAGCAAAGTACAGTGTATCCAAACGCCTCAGCCACTCGGCGCGCACCCTCCTTTTGCCCCTGGCCGCTCTGCTCCTTGGCAGCGACTGAACCGTAGACTTTGCTCACGGCCTGCTTGACAGTCTGGTCACGCTCCATCTTTTAGTTCGGAAGAAAACAAAGTACAGCAGAGCCCTTTTTCTTAAAATTATGATTAGCATGTCAAGCCTGTGAGGACCGCACAAAAGACCGCATGGAGGAAAACGGTTTTCGCAAGAAAATAGTCGGAAATTCAGGCTGCCTTTCCATTTTACATGAAGCGCAACAACTTCAGTGTTGCGGAGACTCCAAAGATGGACGCCACTGAGATGAATGAAGGACCGTCTTCAGCGCTCCTGCAGTTCGTTTTGCCCCCTTTCCCACATTTGGAGCCTTTCTTCTCACCTTGGGAGGGGGTGAAGAATGCCAGCCGAAGTGGTGGTGGTGCACATCGCCCAGTGGCTCTCTGTGCGGGAGCTTGCCCGCCTGAGCACCACATGCCACCAATTTTACGACCTCTTCAGCCATGACGTGCGCCCCGCTTGCCACCACCTGCCCTCTGGTTGTTTTTAAGTGAGCCCGAGGCTGACGTCCGGCTACTGACATGCCATGTAGAGCGTGTGGCACAGGGCCGCTGAAAGCCACCTGGGTGTGCCGCGCGGGATCCCCCTCCCGGCACATCACGCCTCGTGGCGCTCTCTGTGCGCGCGCCTGCGTACGTCCTGCACGCTCCGACGCGTGCTGCTGTTCAATGACTTTTATTTATCCCCCCCCCCAACCCTTACGGCTTGATTGACTCTCTGTCTTGCACAGACAAGTTCAAGGCGGTGGCGCCGCGGCCCACGGAGCGGCCGCGCACCGAAAGGACGACCATGCAGCCGTTCCGCGCGTTCCGGGTGGAGGCCGACGAGCTGCGCGGGATGTCCGACGTCACCACCCTCACCTTCTGGGTACACCTTTGCATCATCATCATCATTGTTTGCAGCGTCATCACAAAGATCGTGGGGGCGGGTGAAGATGATGATGGCCGACAACCGGGAGCGCGAGGAAGCTGACCCGTTGGTCTTTATCGCGCGTGACTCCACGGTGGTCGTCCCGAGCCCGGCCCCAGGAGATGATTCGCCCGCCGTGGTGGCTTTGGACGCGACTGCGGACGAAGTGGCGGTGCTGGTCGCCCCCGGGAGAGCTTGCCTGGCCATCGTCGAGCGCCACCCGATCGTGGCGCTCCCGCCCCGCGACCCGGCCAAGCTGCGCCGTTTGGAGCGTGATGATGACGACAACGACAATAACGACAGCGACAGCGAGTCAAGTGAAGATGAACTCTTTGGCGACCACGCGCCGGGTATCCCGTCGCGCTCGCGCGAGTGGCTCGTGCGAGAGGACACGCAGAGCGCCGTGCCGGTTCTGACGTGGACGCTCGTGAGCGTGACCATCCGGTGGCATGTCGCCTCGGTTACGTCCGCCTCGGTGGCTGCCCTTGCGCAGAGTGCCCACTCGCGGCATGAGCCGATGGGCGTTGAGGCGTTTGACGTGCACTTTGGCACCGAGGACGTCAGCTATCGTTCTCAACAGTCCCGTTACTGTTCCCGCTTCTTTGTACGCCTTCTTTTAATCTCCTCGTTTTTTTATTCATTCATTTATTTTTCATTTTTTCCCGCATTTTCGCCAACCAACGTCGCTCGCGGGGCAGTGGTTCGGGCGGCGTCCGCGTTTTATTCAAGTCGAGGACGAGGAGCGCTTTGCCCGCAGCCGTGTCCAGTTTGTTCTCCATTCCTCTCCCTCCCCCCCCCCCAATCTCAGCCACGGCGGATGGACCCATTCATGGGATGGGCCGTGCAGGGACGTGCGCGTGTACGATGGAGAATTACCGACCGAAGACCTGGCCTTCCTCTCCTCGCTCGCTCCTCCGCCTCGTATGCGCCTTCCTGCCTCCCCCCCCCACCACCACCCCTCTCTCTTTGCAAGCTTGCAGCATTCATGGCGATCATGATGATCATCATCATCTTGAGAGGACGTCTGTTTACTCATTCATGGTGATCATGATGATTGACACACAATTTGGCACACAACCAGCGGAGGACATGGCGCGCATCGAAGCTGAGTTCATGAACTCGATCACGTCAGGTACGAGCACGATCCATCGAATCCTTTGATCTTTGATTTGGGCTGTGGGGGTGGTGTGTTCTTTCCTTTTCCGGATCGGCACTCATCCGATTCGGTCGTTTGACGTCTCAACCTGCAGTGCAGCACAGCAGCGTGACATGTGATGGCTGTATGTCCCGCGCCTTCCTTTCGCACCTGGGCGGGCTCATCTCACGGCGGTTTTATTTTTTAATTTAATATTTATTTTTTGAATATGTGCCCACACAACCACAGGCAACACCTACCCTGTGACGGGCTTGCGCTTCCAGTGTGCTGAAAGCTGCAACTTTGGTGCGACATTCATTTTCTTTTTTTTCTTTTTTTTTGTTCTTGTTGTTTGAAGCCGAGGCTCATTCATTGTTGTTGATGTGGTATGGGGGCAGACCTGTGCAAGTCGTGCTACGACAGTGGCATCAACCCAACCCGTGCGCACACACGCTCCTCCTCCTCCTCCTCCTCCTCTCCTTTCTGTTTACTCCTCCCTTGTTGCACCTTCCACCCGTGTGACGCACACACACGCACACATGCGCTCTCTCTTGTGCGCAGACTTGGCGGTCTCGCCGGAACACGAGGCCAACCACAGCTTCCGCGTGATGCAGACCTCGGGCTACACTTCCGTGGGCTTCCTCGTACATAACTCCCCTTCCCCTCGTGCTCTACTCAACATCTCAACACTCCAAAAATTCCATCTCCTCCTTGCACACACACACACAGGTGCCGCCGCCTCGCAGGCAAACGCCGCAGCAAAAGCCATGACCCATGGCTTGTCGTAGATCGATTTGGCTTGTGTCAAGATGCGCCCACTACAGCGTCGCCAGGTCGCCTGCCTTTGATGGCGAGACGCCTGTCAGGTTCAATTGAAAGATTGAGATCAGGATCGATCAAGAATCAAACAGGAAAGGGGGAGCCCGCGAAGTAGGCCCTGCCCCAGCGTCTTGAAGCCTTTGGTGAAGGTAGTGCCTCTGAAGGAATTGACTTCCGTCTTGGTCAGCATGGGCTCGCCCCCAAGGAGCGCTGATCTAAGAGAGAGCTGGTGATGGTAGTCGACATGAGGTTGCAGATCCAGAAGCGCAGGCAACTGCCCCAGTTCGAGCACGTGATGGTCATCGCGACCAACAAACCCGAGGCAACGGTGGACGATGGTACGTGCATCATCAGTGCAAGTGACGATGGCTTGCTATGGGGGTTCTCGCCGACGCCAGCTTCGCCCAACAACGCGGCTGCACCAAAGGACGGCCGGGTTCGCCTTTGCTGGCTGGCTGGCTTTTACACTGACTGGTGAAGTCAATTGCTGTCCGCGTTTGCATGGAGCCGACATCAAGAAGCACAAGAAGATGAAGCGGTGGTTAACAGAGAGCAGCAAAAATGCAGCAAGGCAGGTTTGCGCTTTCCCCGGCACATCTAGAGCATGGAGATATTGGAGTTTTACACGTGTCAGTGCAACGTTGGGGAAGGGAACTCATCGGGGCAACCAATCGTTCGCACGTCCGCACATATTCCTCCAATCATTCACGCTAAAACGAGAATTACGATCGGCTTGGCTCATTAATTGCCCTAACGAGGGCTCCTTTTTTTTCTTACCGTACACGCTCTCGACCGACCAAGGCCGCACATCACGCAGGCGCTCTCTACATGGAGGCTCGCCGACCTTCACCCCAGCAGCTGCTGGTGCTGATGCTAGCCAGCATCATCGTCGTCGTCGCGCTCTTCTCCGTTCCCGTCGCGTCGCAAGCCTGCACGCGGGATACCTACAACAGCCTCCCGTCGGCGGCCGTGTTCCCGACGGATACGCTCTCGAGCACCTTCGTGCCCGCGGGCAGGACCTTGACCAAGGGCCACTGGAGCGAGAAGGCCCAGTACAGCAAGTATCGTCCGGCCAAGATCACCCCGACGGCCAACCAGACGCAGACCGGCTGCCCGCACACGCAGGCGGGGCTCGTCGACTGGCACGACGCGACCATCTGGGCCGGCGGGACGGTCCCGACCAACGGGTCCAACGTGCAGATCCCCGCGGGCAAGAAGGTCTTGGTGTCCTCGTGTTCGTTCGACAAGTCGTTCGTGTTCGGGAAGATCACCATCCCGGCCGGGTCGGCCCTCATCCTCGGCGACGCGCCGATCGCGATCGCGGCCAAGGGCTTCAGCGTGCAGGGCCAGCTCCTCGTCGGCTCGCCGACGTGCCGCCTGCGCAACAAGGTCACCATCACGCTGCACGGCTCGCGGGGCGCGCAGGCGCTGCCGACGAGCGACTCGGCCGTCAAGGGCATCGCCGTGACGGGCCAGATCGACATCCACGGCATGCAGTACTTTACCACCTGGTCGCGCCTGGCCATGACGGCCGAGGCCGGCGAAAAGTACGTCTTCCTCCAGGACATGGTCAACTGGCAGCCGGGCCAGTCCATCTTCATCACCACCACGGAGCTCAAGGACGCGCGCGACTGGCACCGGAACGAGGTGCGCACGATCGCCAAGGTCTACCGCACGACCCTCGACGCGACCGTCGCGGCCATCGAGCTGGACGCGCCCCTCGACTACAAGCACTACGGAGGGCGCGAGTACCAGGCCGAGGTGGGCCTGCTCTCGCGCAACATCGTCGTGCAGGGCGACGCCTTTGGCTCGGAGCCCACCGACACGATGGCCAACGGCGGCGTGTGCACGGGCAGCACCGACGGGCCGTCGTCGACCTACCCGTGCACGGACAAGTACATCACCGGCTTCGGCGGCCATGTGCAGGTCATGGGCTCCACGGCCCAGGGCCGCTTCTCGGGCGTCGAGCTCTACCGCATGGGCCAGACCAACCAGCTGGGCCGCTACCCGCTCCACTGGCACCTGATCGGCCAGACCAACTCGTCGGTCAACTACGCGACTGACTGCTCGGTGCACCACTCGTTCTTCCGCTGCTACACGATCCACGGAACGCACGGCGTGCGCCTCGCCGAGAACACGGCCTACGACGCCGTGGGCAACTGCTTCTACCTGTCCGAGGACGGCGTCGAGGAGAACAACACCGTGCAGTACAACCTGGCCGCGCACGTCCACATCCTGGGCAACGTCGTCGACGCCTCGTCCAACGCCTACTTCTGGGGCCAGTACCTGCCCAGCTACACCAACAGCTCCACCATCCTCATCCCGGCCGACATGTCGGCCGCGCCGTTCTACGTGACCAACATGTACAACACCATCGAGGGCAACGCCGCGAGCGGCGGCTGGACGGGCTTCTCCTTCCCGAGCCTCCCGACCCCGACGGGCAACTTCAAGGACGTCAACAACTTCAACCCGGCCAACCGGCCCTTCCGCACCCCGTTCCGCGGCAACACGGCCCACTCGTCGGGCTTCTGGTGGGCCTCGGCCTCGGCCTTTTACTTTGGCGGCCAGATGAACTACGCCGACTCGGCCAGGACGACGCTCACCTACACCGAGGGCCGGTCGGGCGTCGTGCACGACACGTGCGCCGATCCGACCGTGGGCACGGCCGTCTCGACCCAGACCGGCTGCTGGGACCTCGAGGACAAGCTGTGGCTCGACATCGAGGACAACAAGGCCTTCCTCACCAACCGCGGCCTCCAGGCGTGGGGCAACCGCGCCAACATCGTGCGGATCGAGATCCACGACGCCGTGCTCTCGATGAACGTCTTTGGCCAGGTGTGGATCAACGACATGCTCATGGACTGCCGGTCCAGCGGCCACCGCCCGACCTGGTTCGCCGGCTGCCCGGGCGCGCCGGCCGTCTCGCAGACGCCGGCCTGGAGCCAGTGCAACACGCGCGACTTTTACTTTTGGCAGAGCGTCGGCGGCTTCCAGTGGTACGACGTCGGGCAGAACCACATCCTCCAGAACTCGACCTTCCGCAACTGCCGCAACGACTGGTCCGGCTGCATCTACGGCGACAAGGCGGGCGTCTGCTCGGACTCGGCCGTCTTCACCTCGCTCACGCACTCGGACGAGTTCGTGCCCCAGCTCATGCAGTCGACCTCGGGCATCACCTACGACAACTGCAACAACCTCTGGCGCACGTCGACCCAGCTCACCGACAAGACCGGCGAGACCGTGTCCGGCCGCATGCAGAGCTGGCTCGACGCCGACGGCACCGCGGCCAACTCCACCTTCCCCGGCCAGCGGACCATGATCGGCTCGGCCTGGGCCGACGAGTGGTGGAAGATGAGCGCCCAGTGCCAGCTCGTCGCCGAGCGCTGGGTCTGCCCCATGGAGGCCCGCGACGGCGCCGCCGCGCTCAAGCTCTTTGTCGACCCGACGCGCGAGAAGGAAATCGGCGAGTCGCTCTGCCTCAACGGCAACTGGGACGGCGACCCAGCCAAGATCTGCCCCATCGTCGGCAAGGCGACGCACTTTGGCCGCGCCGAGAGCCTCGGCGTCGACATCGCCGTCATGCCCCAGCTGACCGGGCCCATCATCAGCAAGGCCGGCGGCTGGTTCATCCGCTACACGGCCGGCACGCCCAACGTGATCACCCTGGGCGAGATCCAGGTCGACCCCAAGGACACGCTCGTCCTCGCCTTCCCCTACCCGCGCGACACCACCTTCAGCATCACCTTTGAGGCGGCCAGCTGGTGCGGCACCAGCTGGGCCGTGTGCACGCACCCCTTCCGGAGCGTCAGCTCCGTGAGCCAGGTCGTCAACGGCTTTGGCGACGTCTACTTCTGGGACAACACGGCCCAGGTCCTCTACGTGCGCGCCACCATGCAGCCCTCGACCTTTGGCTCGCCGGGCACCGACGCCCCGTGGACCTCGATCCCGCCGGCGCCCGACCAGTTCACGCGGGGCGGGCTCACCATCCCCGTCATCGACTCGGGCCCGACGCTCGTCATCCGGGCCACGTCCTGCGCCTCGAATCCGTGCGCGCCGCAGAGCCAAGTCGCGGTCCCTGCGGCCCTCACGCCCCCGACCCCCGCGGCCTCGATTGCGGCGAGCACCAAGAGCCCTTCGAGCACGCCCTCGCGTTCGCCCTCGGTCTCGCCCTCGCGCTCGCCCTCGACCTCGCCCTCGCGGACCGCAGCCGCGTCGCCGGCAAGCACGAAGAGCCCTTCGACCTCGCCCTCGCGTTCGCCCTCGACCTCGCCCTCGCGGACCGCAGCCGCATCGCCGGTCGGCACAAAGAGCCCCTCGAGCTCGCCCTCGCGTTCGCCCTCGGCCACGCCCTCGGTCTCGCCTTCGCGAAGCCCCTCGCGGTCCTCGACCCCGTCCGGGTCCCCGACCCGTTCGCCGTCCAACTCGCCGTTCAGGTCCAACTCGCCGACGCCGTCGCGCACCGCCTCAGCGTCTCCTTCGCGCTCGGTCACGCCCTCCGTGTCGACGTCGCCTTCGCCTTCCTCTCTTCCGCCGTTCTCTGGTGTCGCTCCGGCCAACGTCGCCTTTGACGACAAGAACCCGAGCGTCGACGTCGTCTCGTCTGGCTCTGGTACGCGCACGATCGATCCCACACACTTGATCGCTGTTTCTGTTGTCGGTTTATTCACACGGCTGCTCGCGGTTCACAGGCGGCGAAGAGAACGGCGTCATCGCCCAGGTGTCGCTTGGGTTCGGCGGCGTCACCGCCGGTTCGTCCGCTGTCACCACCGGTACATCGCGCTTGCATGGCTCACGATCGAGCTCTTTGCCTGTGCGTTCAAGCGTTTGAAACTCACCTTGGGCGCGCCTTGCAGACTTTACGCAGTCCGATGTGAGCGACAGCGGCGGCAAGAAGGTGACCTACGGCACCAGCCTCGATGGTGGCGCGCAGATGAACGTGACCTACGAGCACGACAGCGACTCGACCGCAGCTCGGCCGCCGCGCACCTTTGCCGGCGTGACCTTCACGCTCCCCGAGGGCGCCATCAAGTGGACGGTCGACATCAAAGGCGGATGGCCCTTCGGCGCCAGCGCGACCAACTTCACCGTCAGCCAGCAGTTCAACTGCACTTCGCCCATCACCTCCGTCATCAAGCGAGCCGGTCTGCCCGCCAAGGGGATGACCACCTACTACCTCTTTGCCTCGTCCCTGGGCGCCCTGCCCGCCCTCGAGGTCGTGCTCTTCGACGTGGCCGAGGTGGATGGTGTCGTGTCCAGCGCCGTGCGCCACTCCATCACGGTGGACGGTGCCAAGGGCAAGATTGACGTTGTGCTGCCCCGGTTCGTCAACACCGTGGTGTACGACCCCGTGGTTACTGTTGGGTCGACCATCCCACAGCAAGTACGTGTCGTCCCTCGTCTGTGTGGGTCAGTGGCGGTGGATCCTGACTCGTGGTTGTTCCTTGGCGTGCGTGTAGTCGGCAGCCGCGCGATCAGAGAGCTTCGTGGTCTCCTTGCTCCGCCTTGTCAGCTTGTTGCCTTGGTAAAAAAAGAGCAGCTTCCTAGGTCCTAGCGTGTATTTTAGTTTTGATTACAATTATAATAATAGTAATCCTTTTTTCAATTTCAAATTGTTTTTTTTTTAATTTTTGTCATTTTAAAAAAGTATTGACTGTGAGGCACAATATATCCCTTGGGTGAGTGTGCCTACGCCAAGGCAACGTACGACTCTCGCGCGGGCGTGCACAACGTCAGCTCTGTAAATCACTACGCAAAGGAGTTGGTGTATCGTGACAAGGTGGACGCTTTTGTACATCACATGATTCAATTTCCAGAGACACACGAGGTCTCGTAGTTCCCAAACCACCCTTCATCCTCCTCTCACGTGGCGCCAAGGTGGAAGGAGGTGTCGTCATCGTCTGCTTCCTCCTCTTCCTCCTCCTCCCGCTCTTCATCTTCATCTCCCTCCTCTTCCCCTTTATGCGTGCCATGCGACGGGTCCTTCTTCGTTGACGGTACCGTTGGCACGTAGCCTTTGGGGTGCATCAGGCGATAGTGTTGTAAACTGTCAAGTAACCACTGCAAGAAGGACATATACACATGTAAAAAACTGAACAACTGTGGGCCACACAGATGAAGAGAAGAAAGAGGAGGAGGAGGAGGAGGAGAGGGAGGATGAGCCTTACCTCTTCCTTGACGACTTGCATCCGCGAGGGCTTGCCCGTGGTGGAAGTGGGAAGGTCCTCGGGGCGGGAAGAGATCATGTAGTCCGCGTTCGCTCGTTTGTTGGTGATCTGCCAGGGCGAAACAAACACGTGAGCGTGCGTGCGTGCGTGTATGTACGTTAATAGTGGTGGTAGTGACCTTGCCGTTGCAGAGGAGGACCAAGTGGCGCATGTCCTGTCGGCTCACTTTGTTCAATCCCGACGTGTTGATGTAGATGCTCTTCCCACTCAATAATTTACACGTTCCTGCACCTGTGCACACATGAACGAGCACGCACGACGACAAGGGTGAACCTCACTTGGTCCACCTTCTTCCTCTTCCTCCTCCTGGCGCTTACCTGCGCTCTCCCTCGCTCTACACGCTCCCGGAAACCAGTCCGTTGCTGCAAGAGGACGGAAGATGGTGAGCCATCGTGGATCGAAAGGAACACAACGAGGGACAAAGGAGGAGGAGGACAAGAAAGAGAAGGTACCTTCGAAATCCTCGGCAGGAAGCCACGAGCCGGCTTCAAGGGAGCTGATGATCCAGCTCTTGCGCACGACGAAGCAGCCCTTGGCCAGACCAAAGAGCACCTTCATCGTCCGCTTGTTGGCGCCCACCACGACGTGCGTCATGTTCTCCTGCACGGCAGCCCGCACAGTCGCAGCGCCCAGACTCTTCGCAATGTCGGACTGCGGTTTGTTGAGATCCGTGATGAGCGGTTTCCTCATTGTCGGCATCGTTCATCAACAACATGGGAAGGGGAGGAAGATGGGCGTGGTGTGTGCGTACAAGAATTGCGCGGTCGTCGTCAGAGAGACCCGACATGCAGATGACCTTTTGCTGCACTGCTGCACTTGCGCCACCGCCCTTTTGGCGTCTTGTCCTGGTCTGTGGTGGTTCGATGAACGAGGAATGTGGTCAGGACAGGCCATGATCGTTGAGGGGGATTGCGGGTCACATGCACCCTTCCACGTTCATCATGACTCTCTTTCGCTTCCCGTTCGGCCTCGAGTTCGTTTCTGTCTTCTTCGTCCGTTTCCGTCTTCTTCGTCGGTCCTCGGGCTTGTCGTTTTGGTGTTGGTTTCACACCCGTCGCCTTGGTCTCCTGTACAGGTTCGTCACTCTCCGCCTCTTCTTCAGGCCTGGTCTGCTTTGGTCGCCGTTCGTCCCTCGTCTCGCGCTCCTCCTCTTCCAGTGCCAGCAGGTCGCCAACATCTGCTCGTGCTCGCTTGGTAGGCCGTGATACTTCCTCTTTCTTGCTCTCCTGCTCTCGTGGTCCTAATCTCTCGTCGTGCTTCCTCTTGTTGGTAGACCGAGTTCGCTGCTCGGGCAGCGCGAGCGGTTGCGTGGCCTCGAACTCATTGTCTTCATCTGCTTCTTGCATCGCTCGCTTTGCCTTCCTCGCCTGAGCAGCCATCGGCTTTTCTTCGCCGTTTAATCGTTGAGTTGAAGGAGGAGAGCTCGAAAGCGAAGGAGGACTTGGTGTCCTCCCCTTTTTCGGGGTTTGTTGAGGCATTGTGTCATTCTCAACCTCGGTGTCATTTTCATCATCTTCATTTTTGTGCTGTTTGATTTTGTACTTGGTCCATGTGCTGTAACCCTCCGATAATGTATTGGAGGCAGCCAGCGCCTTCTTCAGCAGCCTCGACATGGGTTTACTTCGCCGATCGAAGCACTTAGTTTTGGCGCCAAAATCTGTTTCCTCGAACGTATTGGTGAAAAATACGTTGCGCGTGCTTCACGAGCTACTCCTCGTCGTTCATCGAGGCGGCCTTCCTCAGCCGTTGGTGCATCACCTCACCTCCTTCTTGCTCTGTTGATAAACCGCCAATTTGGCTGATGCAACCCGAATACATGAGGAAGAGTACGAAAAGGAAGAAGACGACGAAGCCACCATAGAAGTGACCACATTCCCTAAAAATAGCCCGTGGCACAGAACCAAGACTCCTTGGCGTCGGTGCTGAAGTAGCGGAATGGCTTCGCCTTAAGCACTTCATAGTGCTCGCTGGCGGACGGAGGGATGACAAAGTGCGCCGGTGCGTTCCAGTACTTGAACATCTGGTGTGCCGCCCTCAACGAGTGAGTGGCGTCCTTGACGCAGGGCTTGTGGAAGAAGAAGGAGGGGAAATAGTGGTGGCGGTTGGGTGGTAGCAGTTTTCTAATGATTACCTGACGCACGCAAGCAGCAAGGACATCGTCAACACCTTCTCCGTTCTTCGCGCTACATTCCACGTAACATTGCGCATTCAGCTTTCGCTTCACCTCCTCAACTGTACGCGACGCGCACATGTGCACGTGTGTGAGCATGGGCTGTTCGTACACAGTACTCTACCAGTAGACCAGCCAAGAATCCCTTCCCGAGCTCGGGGCACATGCCGCCCTACTTGTGGCCGAGGATGTGCACGTTTAGAAGAGGACGAGGGGAGGAGCGACGAACTGGAGCTCCGGTCGACGCAGTTCTTCCCGCCTTCGGTCCATGCATCCGATCTGAGGCCACACAAGATGTGGATGCTCGGCCCCACGGCCCACATGTCGAGCTCTTGGCGCCACTGATTGTCCCACAGACAACGCGTCGTCTCCAAAATCAGAGAGAAATGGGCGAGCGAGCGGGGTGCCGTACGTGGTCAGCCAGATTGGCGAGCGACTGCTGGTCGTCGAGAGCGAAACACATCAGGAACACGTCCGTCCCTGGAGGGCGGTGGTGTTTCATCAGTACGCAGACGTCGTGTTTTGTTGAGGAAGAGAGACAGAGTGAGTGGTGGTGACGCACAGGGGTAGGTGAAGCGCCTCATCTTGGTGTAGTTCTCGCCGGCAGAGAACTCTTGCCTTTCCACTCGGCGCAGCCTGCAAGTTATATATATATATAGATTAATTATTAATTTATTTATTTTTAAAGTTGCTTGACGCATCAAGAGGAGAGGAGGGACGTACCGGTCGTCTTCCCGCGGGTGGGCGTGATATTCGGGTTCGTCGAATCCGTACTTGCCCAGCTCGCCCCACATCTCCGTGTCCCACAGGGACAAGAGCACGAGGTCGTCGTCCGGGCTGACGTACTACATCTCCCGACCATCGTCTTCAATGGTGAGCTCCATCATCATGAAGACCACAATAACAAAGAAGAAGAAGATGATGATGATGAAGGAGACACGCACGGTGTCGCGCGGCACGAAAGACGGCCGCAAGTGGAGAACCGGGACGGTGAAGTTGGAGAAGCACGACGGCACGCCGTCTTTGCTCTGCTCCCGCATGACCGCGTTGAGAAGCGACGACTTGCCCACGCCCGAGTCGCCCATGAGCACGACCTTGATCTCCACCGCGCTCTTCTTCACCAGCCGCCCGACGCACTGCGGGTACATGCGGTTCATGTTCAGCGGATTCGTGCGGGATCCGCGCGGGTCCGTGTGCGCGAGCCACTTCTTTTCCTCGTCCTCCGCCTCACCCGGCCTGGTCACAGTGGCTTCGCCGGCCACCAGCAAAGGCTGCATGGCTTTTTTATGTGTGTGCGCGCGCGAGTTGACACAAAACACATACCACGCGTCAGACATAAAAGAATGCAAAAAAAATACTTTAAAATGATTTTTAAAAATTAAAATAAGAATAAGGATAACAGCGTGGGGCACACCTTGTGGACCGAGCACGGAACGAGCGAGCGTGTGCCACCTTTGTTTCCACACCACCAACACATAGCTGCCCACGTGTGTGCGGTCGTGAACAGTGTTCTTCCTTTGAAGAAGAGGGAGTGGTGGGGCGAACCCGAGCCATTTTTTGTTGACGAGAGCGGCGCGAGCGAGGTCCCTTGGCTCGAGCCACGCGAAGATGGTCAACACGAGCTCGTTGGGCAGGCGGCGCCCGCCCCGACGGCCCGCTGCCTGTCCGGTATTGCCCACCACTGCTTCCACTTTCATGCTCATGACGCGTTGTGGAGAGCAAGAAAGAGAAACGACACGTGGCCCAAGCACTGGGCGACCAGCGGGTGTTCAGCTTGGCCGAACCATTTTTCACGATTTTCTCGCTTTTGGCTGGTTGGTCGCCGTGTGTCGGCATTATTTGTATTTTGTTTTTAATTTAGTTTCTTTTGTATTGATGATCAAAACAAGCAGACCAAAGCACACTGTGGGCCACGTGCCGCCTAGGGCAGAATGCCATTCGTCCAGAGCTGGTAGTTGTCATAGTGCCTCGTCCGCCACGATCCCAGTCTGCGGGCACACAATGTTTGTGTGTGTTTGCGCGAGAAGTATTACTTGATTGAGTGGGACGACGTACGATTCGGTAATGAGGGACTGGGCAAAGGCCTGGCATTCGTCAGGGGACAGCGTCCGTTTGAATCGCTCGAGCAGCATCGGCACCGTCGTCTCGTTCAAACAGTTGATCTTGTGCCCTGTGCGCGTGTCAGCGGAAAATCAGTGGTCACTGATTTTAAATTCGGAAGAGGTAAGAGGAGAGGTACCGGGCAGCATCATCTCGACGATGTTGATGATGCGATGGAAGTGGTTGCGCACTTCGAGAAAGCCAGAGATAAAGAGCATGCTGAAGTACCGGAACGTGTCCGATGTCTCGCCTCCCATCAGCTCTACGTATTCGGCCTGCTCCCGCCCGTCACATGAACATCAGCCACTCTTGTTCTGCCTCATTATCATCTTTTGACCGAGGAAACGCACGTTGAGCTTGAAGGGCGCCTTCTCGAAGACCCACGTGCCAGGGCCCGTCCCGAGGAGGAACCCGTAGTCGATGTGGACGATGTGCCCATAGATGTCCAGCAAGATGTTTCCATTGTGCCTGATGTTGCGTCCCCCAACGTGCGCACATGGGTGTGAGAAGGGGAGAGGGAGGAAGACGAGGGGGCAATCGCGAACCGGTCCTTGATCTGGAGGAAGTAGCACACGAGCGAGTAGCCCGCCAGCGACTCCACAAAATTGCGGACGGCCGCCTTGAACGTGGGCGTGTGTCGCTCCCCGTATGTCTGCATCCCATCACATGCGAACCGATAGGATGAGATGTTTAAACCACCAAATCATAAAAAATTTAGAAACAGGAGGGCGACAGCAGGGAGTGAACACGTACGCGAACAAAGTAGGCAGCTAAGGTCGGACATTCCGGGTTCCGGCGCTTGATGGCGTCGATGGAGATGGCGTCAGGCACCACTTCGATGAACCCTGTCGACGATGACGCCGCCACGATTTCGTACCTGTTGTTTTTGTGTTTATTTGTTTTTTTACTTATTTTGTGAAGTTGGTGACGTTGAAAGAGAGGGAGGCAACGAACGGTCGCAGCCACAGGGGCAGACGCCGGGCCTGGAAAATTTCGTGGAAGGCTTTGATAAGCTGCATCGCCATCTGCAGCCATCCATCCCCATACGTGTATTGTTAATGTCTCCCCAAGAATGATCACCAACCACGAACGCTCGAAAACGCGAAGCGAAGCGCGAGAGGGAGCACCTGCTCTTGGCGCAAGTCGTCCTCGCTCTTGACAATCACGGCTAGCAGGTCTGATAAATAAATTGTAAAGTGAGACCAAGCCAAAAAAAAACATTTTAAAAAAAAACATTTAACGCAAAGGCCTGAAAAGACATACTCCAGCCAGGCAGGCCGCCAAAGGTCGAGCGCTGCTGGATTCGCTTCTTGCGATCGGCCCACAGTTCCTTGTACGCCGCCGCTGCACGTCGTATTGTGGGGGTGAGTCAAGTCAGAGCCACGATAAGAAGGCCTCAAGGCGCATCCCCTCCGCCACGAAGAGAGAACAGTGACAGCGGTCCGTACTCATGAGCTCATAACGGGTGCGGCGCATGTCCTTCTCGGTGCCGGACACAACGACCCAGTCATCCGCATCTTCGCTCGAAATAAGTTCGTCGTCGTCAAACGACCGATGGGGGGCCTTAGCGCGGAGGTAGGGAGTCGGGGCCGCACGCGCGGTTTGTTTGCTCATCTTGAGCTCGCCCTTTTCCACGTCACAGTAGAATTCTTCGACCGACGCGATGAAGTAGTCGTCGCCCAGCGGGGTGTCACCCACCGCCTCGATCCGCTCGACCTCCTGGAGCGCCGCGATCTCACTCAAGAGGGCTTCCTTGTCGGTCTCCACCTTGGTCACAATCGTCTTCAGCTTTTCGGACAGCGCCAGGATGCCCTTTCCCTGTTGTTGTTGTTGCTGCTGCTGCGCCTCCGGACCGATTGATGACGCTGTCGGCGTCGTTGACAACGACGAGCTGAGCGTCGAGCCGCTTGTGCGAGAGGGTTCATCTTTCATGTACTGAGCCCACTCCTTCTTCTGCTCCTCCATGGCCGCCAGCAGCTGCTCGTAGTCAAAAACCTGCCTGCGCTCCGCGTAGTCGATCAGTTATGAGAAGATCAGCCCACAGAGGCGGACAAGGACTGAACAAGGAGTAAAGTACGGTTCGCGGGCTTTCCGAGCATGCAGCCTCTCACTGGCCTTACATTCTAGCTTAGCCTCGTCTACCGCTTCGCCGTTGGTCGGATCCGCCGTGGGCGGAACCGTCGAGTCGACGGCCGATTCCTCGGTGGAGCTCGTCTCTGACGTCTGCTCAGCTGCAAGCGATTCCTCTGCATGCTCGGGGTGCTCCTTACACCGGCTCATCAGCTCTTTAGCGTTGTGAATGGCCACCCCTTTAAACGCTGTAAAATGAGAAGGGAGTAGATTCAAAATTATAAGAACTCGTCAGCGCCGAAACCAGCAGCACCGGCAGAGAAGGGATAGGCTGAAGGGTTAGGCTGTACGTCGAGTCGTTGGTGATGACTTGACCGAGGACGACGTCGGTTGGTTGTCTTTGCTGTTGTAGGCCATGCACCAAGGGCAGAAGCATTTATGAGAACGTGAGGACTGGAACGCGAAGGAAGGAAAGAGATAGTAAAGAGAGAGGTACCGGTATTGGGAGAGGGAGGTTTCGAGGGTGCTGAAGGTGCCGCCCAGCTCGGCCACTTCCATGAACATCATGAACGGGGTCTGGCCAACACCATGTCAGATAATGCACGACATCGAACGGCCAGACGGAGGGAGGCGCACCCGCGTGCGAGTGGGCAGACAGAAGCAGTCCTCAGGAATGATACTCATGATACAACTATAGGGCTGTGCATGATGTCCAATGTCATGCGAGGAATTAAAAAACGGGACTTTGCCTGTTGTTAAGCGACGAAGAGGGTGGGCACCTCATCAGCTCGTGCGATCGGGATGTAAAGTCCCACCGAAAGCCCCGCATTCAGCTGTTCGAGCATGCCGCGTAGCGCCGTATCTGCGTTTATGCCCCGCCTTAGTGAGCAAGCCATTGAAAAAAGAGAAGCGAGAGAAGCGAAATGGTGTCTGTACTCTTTTGCTCGAGTGGCACGGCGTTGAGGTTGGACGAGAGGCGAGTGAGTGTCTTAATGAGTGTGATTTCGTCGAGCCAAAAGGAGATGTGCTCTTCATCTGATGTGCAGACGTAAATGCTCAATAGAGTGAGGGCGAGCCTCGCGAGAAGTAAAGCCAAACGAAGGAGAAGAGGAGGGAGAAATGAACCTGCGGTGGGGCCGAGCACGAGCCGCAGGATTCGCTGCTCGAGAATGCGAGCCTGTTCAACAGTTTCTGGGATGGCGTCCTCTGAGGCGGCGCGGACGATCAAGTAGGTACGCAGAGCAAAGTGTATCGACTTGCTGCATAGACCTATGAGCCATCTGGTTCACAACGACATGGGTGTGGACACGTAAGGAAGTATGCAAGCATCGTGCACAGCATCCACGAAAGAAGAGAATGGAGGAAGGGAATGCGCCTACTCTTTGACGGGGTTGGGTTCGTGAGGAAGCGTCAGGAGGAGGTTGCAGAGCTGAGGCAAGTAGAACTCGATTTCACTTAGCTTGAAGCGGTTCAGCTCGGTGCAAAGCAGCTCTAGACGGGAAAGACTGTGTGAGGTGGCAGCAGTAGCAACGCGCCCAGCCCAGAAGGCCTGCCAAGGAATGAGGGGCCTACCCAGGATGGTTGGGTAGCTGTTGTACTTGAACATGTCGTGCACGACGTGGTTGATTTCCATCAAACCGCGGAGCGACTGCAAGCATCTCAACGCGTTCTCCTCCTAAAGAAGCCAGCAGGCCGTCAGTATTTGCGAGATTTTGTGCAAGTGCATGCATTGGATTCAATTCGTGCAGGAGGATACCTCTTCTTTTTCTTTAGCCTTTTTCTTCTGCAGCTCTTCCTCAACCAGCACGCTGGAAGTGGACATCCCAAGCATAGAGCTCAACATCTTGCTTGAGACAGGAGCAAAACGGCAGCTCTTGTGTTCCTTTGATCAAATCGTTCCCAATGCCGGCTTGTACAAACTCGTGCGCCACTTCGAACAAAGAATAAAAAAAAACCGTCAAAATTTAAATAAATAAAAAGCACAGCCGTTTATTGCGCGGGTGAGCCAGCAGCTCGTCCGTCACCTCCTTCGCCCACTGGAAATCACACGAGGCACGTTACACAAGTGCACAATGACTCCACTCTGCCTGAATTCCTACTCTGTTCGGAGCCCTCCGCAGCTCTTGCGCTCCGCTTTCTGACTGAGATCGAGGCCTCACCCAGCGCCGTGGTTCACTCTTTACTCTGCCCGATTCCTCTCTGTTCACTGTGGTTCCGTCCCCTCTCTCCATCTTCCTCTCTCTTTTGGCTGCATGAGAACCGACCCTTAGACGGGAAGTCGCTTGGAGTCGATCAGCCGATCGGTGACATACTGCACGGCAGGCAACTCGAGAATGTGGCCGATGATGGGCAGTCGTCGTGCAAAGCCCAGCGCCACGGGGAAGAAGTCGCCAAAGAGGTTGATGAAGCCAAACACCTCGACGATCATGCCGATGAAGGGCCATCCGATGATGACCAGCGCGATGCCGCCCAGGAAGCAGGCTGTGCCTTTGATCTTGCGCCACTGGAAGAAGAACCGGAAAGTCTTGCGGCCTCCGATGATGAGCGTGACGCCCGTGAGGAAGAGGAGGTTGCCGATGGCCAGTAGGCCGCGATCGAAGAAGAGCACCACGCCAAGGAAAGTGAAAAACAGGCCGAAGCCCGTCAGCAGAATGCCGATCTTCTGTCCGTCCGAGATGTTCAACATCTTCTCCGGTCTGCAGGAAGAACGGAAGTGGTGGAGAGAAAAGAGAGGGGTCGGGGAAGACAAGAAGGTAATCAGCGCTTATGTCACTTCATCGGAAAAGGTGGCACACGCGCGCTGTCAACACGAGGTGCGTGTAGTGAAGATGCGTAGATGTGGAAATCAAAAGCAGAAAGAAGAGCAACACGAGACCTCGATTTTGAGAAAAGCGAACCTTTATGTGCGATCTGCAAACAAGGACCGGTGCTCCTTCTTCTCCTGATAAGGCCTCGCTTGATCCACACCAGGCACACAAATCACCCTGTCTTTGTGTCGGCAAGTAAGCCACGTCACGTAAGGTCACAAGGAAAAGACAGGAAACCCCAAGAGTGTTGGCGTTCAAGGAGACAAACGACGCGTCTTAAGTCGAAAAAGCTGGTGAGGCTGCCTCGTATTAAATCTTGTAGGATATGGATACAGTAGAAGAGAAACCTAGAGCTCGTGACGCCTCTTTTCGTGGAGAACAACAAGCCCTGCAGGCCTCGCCACGACGTAGACGCCACCCCCGTGTCGATCCTCTTCCGTTTTTCGTGAGCGCGCTCTGGTGACGATGTAGATGGTAACGTGGGCTCCTCTTTCTCTTCTCTTCCTCTCCTTTCCAGCCGACAACGACACCTCCCGCGCCTGCCTCTTGCCCTCTCCCTCTTTCGCTTAGATGATGCACTTCTTGCCACCGCCGCTCTTCTTCTTGTCCGTTTTGAGGTCGACCTTGGCATCATCCTTGCCACCCTTCTTCTTGCCGCCCTTCTTGGCCGCGTCCTCCTCACCATCAGGGTTGTAGCTGCAATGGACCACAAAAACAACAACGACAAGGTGAGGCGAGCTGCCTGTAGCCTGTAGGTCGATAAGCATGATAAAAACGCACCAGCCCTCGAGCTTCTTGGCCACAGCAAGGAAGAGAGCGTCGACGTTGTGGCCGGTCTTAGCGGACGTCTCCATGTAGAATGAGAGATCCTCGTCCTTGGCGTACTCCTGCAATGTAGAAAGAAACGGTGAGTGACAGCACATTGGGTGCTACATGAAAGGAGGAGTCTGCCCGAGAACAGTAGACGCAGACGAGCTTGGAAGAGACGAGGCAGAGACACGCACCTCGGCCTTAGCGGCTTCTGTCACGCGCTCAGCGGTCAAGTCGCCCTTGTTACCAACGAGGAACATGATAGAGTCGACGGCGTAGCGCTGGCCCTCTTCCACCCAGGCGGGCACATCTGTGTAGGAATCTGTTGCCAATTGATTGTAGCCCCCCCCCGGCCAAGAAATTATTAGATGACCTGCTGAATGGCGTTAGAATGCGTGGTTACCCTCATTGGTAATGTCAAAGACCACAAGGATGGCATCGGCGTTGCGGTAGTACGACGACGTGAGCGTTCGGAACCGCTCCTGACCGGCAGTGTCGGTCTGTGCCACAGAAGGAAAGATTTAGAATTCCGTTTGGGAAGAGAATGGATAACTAGTGAAATGCAACGAACCACGGTGAGCTTGACTTCCTTGTTGCCCACCATCACGCTCTTCGTCTTAGAGTCAACATTTTCGGCTCCTTCTTCATCAAATTTGCCCTCCTGCACACCAGGTAGTAGCCAGTAAATGGGCCAGCCTTTTCAAAAAGCTTGCTTCTTGCACGTACAGCCCATCTGAGAATGAGAGAAGTCTTGCCCACGTTGGGGTTACCCAGAATGATGATTTTGTAAGCGTCCGACCTGCAAATAAAATGGTCGTCAACCTAACGTTCACTCAAATTGAATCTCAAACTCAAGCTAGGTCAGCGTACATGGCGTGTATCTGTGTAGGGTTTTGCCGGCAGTAAATTAACCAAAATTGATTCTAAAGCCAACGGAGTAGATTCAAAAAAAAAAGAAGAGTAATTTAAGTTAAATTAGTGCCTAGCGGCAAACGAGGGTGCGTAAGTGAGCACCGCCACTAGACACGAACAACACAACGTACTTGATGCTATTCGGTGAGACTTGTCTGCCACGCGCAACCGAACAAACACAAGAAGTGTGCGTTCGCCGCCACTACAACAAAACCCAGATGTTGGCGGTATTTCAGGAATATGGACAATAATGTCCCTTCTTTGTCCAATCCGATCGATTATTACTCCTCCTAATTCCCGAGTTGCCAACCGCCACCAAGAAACGGGCAAGCTGACTCTTTTGCTGTTCGTGTTCCCAGTAAGACACCAAGTGACACACACACACAAGGGCCAAGCAAGCTGGTGGCGTCCATCCTTCGGTGTTTACGAGCTGCACCACACCCCAAAAGGGACAGAATATGAGCTGAACGGACTGCACTGACAGGCTTAGGTGGCGGCTACACGTACATGGAGAGGGAAGCGATGTTGGGTGCACCGTAGACCCTCTCGAGGGCGAGGTTGCGGGCCTCCTGGTAGGCCTTGCCCAGGTTCTTCCAATCGAGCATCTGCGACATCTGCTCGCAGCGATTGCGGAGCTGCAGACAACAACGCCCGGAGAGAGATTCGGTCACTGATCGTTTTCACATGGGGCATAGAGCGCCAGGGGCGTACCTCAATCCTTTGCCTACGATCGAGCTGGGTGAACTTCCACAAGATGTCGATGATTTGGTCGACCGTCTCGTTGGGCGCCTTGAAGCGTCTGTCGGCGATGAAGAGACCCTTGGAGTCGTGCTCGCTGATGTTGGTGTGCACGTAGTTACCAAAGCCTAGTCCGCCCCCCTTTGCGTCAGTCCGTTTGTAAAAACACAAAAAAGAATTTGAAAAAGAAACATACCGGACAAGTTGGTGGTGATGGAGGGCACACCGAGCACCGTGCACTCAGCAGGCGTGTAGCCCCACGGCTGCACACCGTCATCGAGCATACGGGGTCAATTTACAAAACCCAATGAAAAAAAGGTGCTTGGACAGGGCGAAGAGGGACACCGCGGTGTGGCCTACGCACCTCGTAGTAAGAGGGGAAGATGCCCAGGTGGCAAGCGCGCACAAAGTCTGGGTAGTCCAGCGGGATGAGCGGCGAGGTCGACGACAAGAACTCTGGATGGTAGATCACCTGCTCAGCACCGCCGCCACCGCCGCAAGTCACGTTCAAATGTGCCCATGCGAGCCCCGATTGGGGAAAAGGGTGGCAGAGGAAAAGACAACGAGGACGCACCTTGACTCGGTCGGCCGGGTCGTTCCAGAGCTTGACGCGCCGGAGGTGGTTGAGGATCTCGTCCTTGCCCTCGTTGATCATGTTGTGGGTGACGATGGGCGGGTAGATGTTGCGCTGCTTCACCGTGTAGATGCGACGCTTCAACATCACTGCACGCGCAGCCACAAGAGAGGGTGAACAAGAGATGCAGCGGAGTGAGGGCGGCGGTGCGCACCGATCTCCTCCTCCTTAAGGAGGTCGTTGACGTCAGGCATCTGGCCGCGGGCGGTGGCCTCGAAGATGCGGTCGGACAGCTTCTCCACGACGTGCGTCGTCGTGCGGCGCAGATCCCTTATCAAGGACTGACCTGTAAATAATATTTTGAAAATTTGAAACGTTAATTCAGAGATTTGCGGAATAATAATGCAAAATGAATTGATAAATTAAAATAACATAAAAGAGGAAGGACAGGCACCCTTGAGGGACTCGACGTTGAAGTTGTTGGTGGGAGCAGGCATGATGATAAAGGCGACAACGGTCACGTGGCTGCCGCGCTGCTTGAGGAGGTAGTTGAGGCCGGCCAGAGCGTCGATGAACATGTCGACACCCTTGTTAAAGTACTCGTGACGGCCGGAGGTGAAGAAGTAGAGCGTGTTGTCGAGATCAAAGTTGTAGTGGCCGTAGAAGTGGCCCAGAACGAACTCGTTGATGACCTCCTTGTACTTGGCGTGCAGGTTCTGGAACTCGTGCAGAGCGGTGAACTTCTTGACCTGCAGACCGTTGGGCACGATCACGTCGGCGCGTCTCCGCAGGATGCGCTCGGCCTCGTAGGCCGTGATCTCCGACACCGTCGTGAATACGTGGCATTCCTGGGCTGTTATTATTTTTTGGTTTTGTGTTTTTGTCGACATGCTTAAGCGCCCAATCCCAGGATCCGAGCCCAAGAGGATGGCAAAAAGGAGGAGCAGGGACGCGTACCAGCGCGCTGCTCGATCCAGTGACGGTGGTAGATGCCGCGTCGGGAGGCCTCCGAGTCGATGTTGATGCCGCCAATGTGGTTGTAAAGATCGACGCCGCCCGAGGCCAGGAAGCGGCCGAGAAGGGTGGCGTGGGTGGTGAAGATGCTCGCAAACCTGACGTTCCACGAGCGCGCCACGATGAGGCCGACGGCCGCTTGCCACTCGTGGAAGTGCGCAATGAGCCGGATGTCACGGTAGCTCTCCACGAACTCTCGGATGAGCAGCGCGGTCTGCTCGTGCGTGCGTTGAGTGTGAGAAAATGCAACAAAAGCTACACACAATGAGGAGCAAGTTGCATGCCTGGTAGCCAAACACGACGCCGTCGTTGCACTCAAAGTCGCCGGGCACGTCCCAGCCGCCCATGAGCTCGCCTCGCCACTTGTCCAGCTCGTGCATGGAGCTGTTGACGTCGATCAGCAGCACTGCAGCGCA
The DNA here is from genome assembly GCA_002179805.1 of Acanthamoeba lenticulata. NCBI lineage: Eukaryota > Discosea > Longamoebia > Acanthamoebidae > Acanthamoeba > Acanthamoeba lenticulata. The sequence continues at coordinate 29,578 of NAVB01000004.1, read as the reverse complement.
ATTGAGGTGTGTGTGGGATGTGTCCGTCAGCAACAACGTCGGCATCATCATTTAGCATCACCATCAACAGTGACGAAGAGGAGGAAGAGGGTGCCCAAGTACCCTTGGGATAACCGTCGACAAGCCACTTGCCAAAGTGGACGACGATGCCGTAGCGCTCGCGCACCTTGCGGATGATGGGCTCGAAGAGCGGGCCAGGCTCCATTTCTTCAATCTCGGTGGCAGCCGTGGCCGCGTTGTAGGGGCCCACGAGCGCATAGCGGCCGCCAAACTCCTCGACGGTGACGGGCGACTTGGACTTGAGCACGGTGTAGATGCCGCCCACCTTCTTGGCCACCTCCCACCCGACGTCGAACAGCACGGGTCGGGTGTCGGAGAAGTCTAGCTCACTGGCGAAGCGGTCCATGGAATACTTGCGAGGTGCTTGTTGCATGCAATGAAGTTCTCAGTAGTCGAGCTGTTGTTGTGCCTATTCTCTCGCCCTGTGCTGTGGCTGTCACAACACAGCTGTAAGTAGATGGTCGGGCAGGGTGACCTAACAAAGAAGCACACTGAAGCGAGAAAGATCTGAGTGTGGCCCCACTCAATCGCAGCGACGCAACTCAACCAAACACTTTAATTTGCGTCGTTGCCGACGCGATTGCACACGATCGCTCGTGCAATAAATCAAAGTAAAAATATAAATAAATAGATCTGTTTGTCTTTTGTCCCATGCCAAGAAGAGGGAGGTTACCAGACAAGAAGAGACTATTGTGCAGTTGCGTGTGCAGGTGCGTCAGGTGGGGTGGTAACAAAAAAAAGGACCCAAAATATGGGTGGCTTCGTGGGAGCCGCGGTTTCTGTGGATTGGGTTGTGCTTTTCCACCACCTTTCGCCAGATCTCCCAAATTCATGCAACATTGGGATGGCAGGGTTCACTAGATGGAGGCAGGTGCCCCACGCGCGTAAAGCGTGACGCCCCTCCTTAAGGTTTGGAATCACCTCGAGGTTGTGTTCAGCCCGATTTGGATGATAACGCTTATGCACAACACCCATGAGAGGCACAACAGTACCTTTGGAAACGAGAGGTAGGCTGGCAGGAACGTAGTGTGCTTGTAGCTGCTTCGGGCGCTGAGCTAACCAGACCGCAACCAACAAATACTGACGGAGCCAAACGGCACACAAACAACGCGAACTTACTAGCGCATTCCACTCATACCGCAACCCACCAGAACCCGGGCGCTCACGCGACCTCTTGGAGGTTGTTGCTCCCTTGAGACCCTACAGCAAGCATTTGCCACAGAGCACGAGAGTGCTGTTGGCTGCGAGGGTCATCAGGCCGTTGATTGCTGACGTCAGCAGCCCCGTGGCGAAACGCTTTTTCTTTTCTTTTTCTTTCGTGCCTCCTTTTCGGTTGAGGCCTGATCTGTGCGTGAGAGAATCAAGCGGCAAGGGGCGGATTGGCTCGAGATGTCCAGCAAGGATTTCCCGCGCACCTTTTTCGACATCACAATCGATAACAAGCCCAGTACGTTTCTCGCCTCTTGTCATCAATTGCCCTCATGAGTGGTTCCGCATTTTCGGTTGGTGGAGCGCGATTTACATGGTGAGGTCTGATGGTTTAGGTGTGTTTGGGTTTTTGCACAGCGTTTGCGCTGAAAGCACCATTCTTCACTTTACCAATCCGTCGTTCATGCTTATGCTCGAATTTTTGAATGAATAATTCGAACGAAACTCTTTTTGTTGAATTGGGTGGTGGATTGTCTCGTTCCTCCTGTCTGCACCCTCTTTCTTCTTCATGCGGCGCTTGCGGCTTTCTCGCCTCTTCTAACTCTTTGGGGTTGGCAACGACACCAGTCGGGCGGGTAATCTTTGAGCTCTACACGGATGCCACACCCAAGACGGCCGACAACTTCCGGGCCCTGTGCACGGGCGAGAAGGGCATCAGCAAGCTCTCGGGCAAGCCTCTCCACTTTCGCGGCTCGTGCTTCCACCGCATCATCAAGGGCTTCATGATTCAGGTTCGTCCTCCTCCTTCTCCTTCTCCTCCTCACCTTCCCCTCGTCCTCGCCTTGGGGGTGACGTGAGCCTGACGTGGCGGCCGCATGTCGACACGATGGCCTCGGCGACCACCTGCAGGGCGGTGACTTCACCAAGTCCAACGGGACGGGCGGCGAGTCCATCTACGGCCGCACATTCGCCGACGAGAACTTCAAGCGCAAGCACACGGAGCCCTTCCTGCTCTCCATGGCCAACGGTTCGTGTGTGCCATCATCATCATCATCTTCACCAGTCTCCGTCGGCTTCTTGGATTGACCCTTGATCAACCGACTTCAACAACAACAGCCGGGCCCAACACCAACGGCTCGCAGTTCTTCATCACCACCGTGCCGACGCCCCACCTTGACGGGTCCGTCTCTGCCCCCTCGTGCTGGTGGGGATGATGCTGACGTCATGCTGACATCGTTATATTATGAATTTTGTGAACGACGACAGGAAGCACGTCGTCTTCGGGCGCGTGGTGTCGGGCCAGGAGGTGATCAAGATCGTGGAGAATGAGCTGACGGACAAGAGCGACAAGCCCTTCTCGCACGTGGCCATCGCCAACTGTGGCGAGCTCATCAAGAAGTCCAAGATCGCCGCCCAGCAGGCGGGCGCGGCCTCCTCGTCCTCCTCTGCGTCTGGCGACGTCGTCTCTTCTTCAGCTGACAACGAAGAGAGCAACAAGAAGCAAAAGAAGTCCAAGAATTCGAAGCGCGCACGCTCTGACTCTGAATCGGGTGCGTAGCCGCTGTCCTGCTGACGTCACGCTGACGTGTTTTGCTGACGTGTTTAACGTGCGTGGTTGTGGTGGTGGTGGGTGGACACAGAGTCGGACAGTGACGCGTCGTCAGCGTCGTCGTCAGGCTCGGACAGTGAGTCGTCGTCGTCGGAGAGTGAGCGCGAGAAGAGGAAGCGGCGGAAGAAGGAGAAGAAGCAGAAGCGGAAGGAGCGCCGGAAGCGGAAGAAGGAGGAGCGCCGCAAGAGGAAGCACAAGAAGCGCAGCAAGCGCTCCTCCTCGTCTGAGTCGGAATCCGAGTCCGACCGCGACGACTCGCGCCGGTCGAGGCGCAAGTCTCACGACCGCGACAACGACGATGACCACGACAACAACAAGGTCGACAAGAAAAAGGACGACGACAGGCAGAAGGAGGATGATGACAACAAGAAGGCGGACGACCACGACAAGAAGGAGGAGGAGAAGGAAAAGGAAGACGACAGGGAGAGCGCCAAGGCCGAGGACAAGCGGCGGAAGCGCAGGGAGTCGCGCCGCAGTGACGCCAGCTCGGACGAGGACGAGGATGACGACCGCGAGCGGAGGGACCGCCACAAGCGCAGCCGCCGGAGCCGGCGCAGTCGCAGCCGCAGTCGTAGCCGCAGCGGCAGCACGAGCAGGAGCCCGAGCAGGGACCGGTCCAAGGACAGCGCCAAGGAGGACGAGAAGGCCAAGGAGAAGAGCCCCGTCCCGGACCGCCACCGACGCGACGGTGACGGCCGCAACATCAAGGGCCGCGGCGGTGTCCGCTACCGCGGGCGCCACTCCAAGTGCGTACCACCCAATCGCGTTATGCCACGTGTCATCAAAGCTTGCTGACGTGTACTGGTGTGGACGTCGACAACAACAGCCTGTACGACGAGCGTGACGGGACAGCCAGGCGTGGGTTCAACCCGCGCGACCGATACAGCGTGTGGGACCGCGAGCGCTTCGCGGAACAGCGCGACCGCGACCGCGAGGAGCGCGATGACTACCGTAGTGGCTCGCGTCGCTACGATGATCATCGCGACCGCGACCGCGGCTATGGCGGCCGCGCCGACCACTACCGGTCGCGCGATGAGAGTGCCTACAACGGCGACCGCGACCGCGACCGCGACCGTGAGCGCGGTGGCAGGTATGGGCGCCGTGACGGCGGCGAGGGCGAGAACGCGCGCCGCACGTTCCGGGAGCGAGGCGATGACCGGGGCAGCATCGCCGACCTCGACGGCAACTCGCGGGACGACCGCGTCGTCGCCCGTCAGCAGCGGCAACAACAGCGGCAGGAGGAAGAGCCGCAGCAGGAGCGCAACCATGAGCGCAAGGGCTCTCGCTCGCCGCTCACGCCCAGCCACGGCGGCGACGACGCCAAGCCAATGGCGGAGGAGACGCGCGCGGACGCTGAAGTGGCCGAGGAAGGCGACGCCCACCCGAGAAGGAGACGATCGCCTTCGCCCGCCTCACCTCTCCTCTGAGCTCCCTGTCCCCCGCTTTCGCTTTGCGGGCGGTCGAGGCAATAAAGAAAACTTTAATTTTCTTGTGAGAAGATAGCCAGAACTCTTCTTGGAAGACACTACCCCCGAACCAAGAAGCCAAGCAGTGGCGCTACTCAACAACAAAAGACGCACCAACCAAAATGGCCGACGAAGTAGGCAGCCCAGCCAAGCGAAAAAGAGAGGAGCTTGACCCGACAGAGGCAGGACAACACGACGGTGCGGCACCACTGGACGCTTTCTACGAAGAAGATGAAATAGACGAAGAGAACGCGGGGCTGTTCTTTTCTTTGCCGCTGGAGCTGTGCCAAATGGTGCTCGGCTGGCTCAAGCCGCGAGACCTCATCCGCTTGACCCACGCCTCTCGCGGGTGGCGCGCCCGCGTGCTGGCCCTGCTCCATCGCTACCGCCTGCGCTCGACCCAGGCCGACCACATCCAGTCCGTCCTCGTCCTCTCGCACTTCCTCCGCCAACGCAACCACCAGCTCGATAGCCCCGACAAGAAGAAGAAGAAGAAGACAAAGAAGAAGAAAAAGTCGAAGCACCATGACGATGATAAGGACGATGACGATGAGGAATCGGTCCTGCGCAAGGGGGAGGCCACTTTGGCTCTGTGGATGCAGTGCCTGGGCCGGGAGTGCCCGCGCCTGCGGTCGCTGGACTTGTCGCTCGTGCTCGGTCCGGCCGAGCGGCTGGCCGAGGCCATGCTATCGCTGCCGGCCTCGCTCACCACCCTCCGGCTGGCCTACTGCGGCGTGGAGGGCGCGGCCAACCTCGACCACCTGCACCGCGTCACGCCCGGCCTCACGCAGCTCGACGTGTCGCATTGCCAACACCTCAACTCCTCCTGCTTGAGCGGCCTCCCGCCGGGCCTGCTGCGCCTCAAGGCCGTGAACTGCCGCCGCTTGTTGGCGTCCACCGACAGCGCGACCCTGTTCGCGATGCTGCCAACCACGCTCACGGCGCTCGACTTGCGCCAGAGTCCCATCTCGTACAGCGTCGACGGCGGGGCCCTGCCGCGGACCCTGCGGACCCTCAAGCTCACCCTGCGTCCCGCGGACCTGCAGTCGTGGAGGCCTCACGCGCTCTTTTTCAACGGCTCTGATTACCGACTAAAGACGAATAAGCGTCCCGAGCGCGTCGTCCTGATGAACCTGCCCGACGGCCTCGAGCAGCTCCATCTCGTCGACACACAGGATGACTTTAGGAACTTCCTCGAATTCCTTCCGCGCGGGCTCCAGAGGCTAACGTTGGAGCGCTGTACCGGCCTCTCAGGTTCACCTCAGCTCCTTCGTGATCGTCATCTTAACCATCGTCATCATCATCAACTTGTGTCACCTGACTGACGCGTTCGCTGTGTGGGCAGGCCTCGAGCACCTGCCGACGGGCCTGCGGGCGCTTGATCTGACGGGGAGCCGACGGCTGGTGAGCCCCGACCTGCGATTCCTGACAGCGCTCGAGGAGCTGCGGCTCGACCTGTGGCATGACCACCAAAACCCGAGCGGTCAACTGTTGCAGCACCTCCCGTCGGACCGTCTGCGCGTGCTTTCCCTCCGTCTCGCGACCGCCGTAAGTGACCAAGACCTGCCCTTCCTTCCGCTCTGCCTCCAGGTAGCCATCTACGCACTTCATTATTTGTGATTTTTTTTTTATGTTTTGTTTATTTTTTTGTAAAACATAAAAATAAAAAGACTAATCTCTGTTGTGGCAGGTGCTCGACGTGTGGGGCTGCGACGGCATCACACGAGAGGCCATTGAAGCCCTGCCTGGCGATCTGGCGTCTGTGCGCCTTCCCAACGGCGTTTGGCTCCGAAGGGCCACGCGTTCTTCGACGGCCGCACTGTCAGCCGCCGAGTAGGGCCACGCCCGGACAGCACAAGGCCGTCACTAATGTGGCTGCACGAGTTTGTTGCGCAATTATTGTGAAAATTGTTTTTGCATGATCAACCTCTGTGCACGCACACAAGTAAACAGGTATTCATCTGGGAACGTTTGGTCATTACTTCAGGCTGTTAGACGCTTCACATGGCGCGGGCGTCGGAAAGCTGTCGGATACGGCCATACTGCGGAGAAAGCACCGCTTCCCATCCGAACAGCGAAGTTAAGTTGCGCCAGGCGGTGTTAGTACTGGGGTGGGCGACCACCCGGGAATCCACCGTGTCGTATCCTCCTTTTTGGCAATGAATACAGTCTCACAGTGTGTGCTTCTTCTTTACGAGGCGGAGGGAGTGGCACGGGCTGCCTCCAGTGAATGTAAACCTGGGCAAAGGAGTAAAAGGACGCGGCTTTTTTTTTTTTCATGAGTGCTTTTTTTTTTAATGATCTAGTGCTTTTAAACTCCAACCCTCTGCTCACGGGGCAGCCTTGAGCCATTGGCGCGCGCTCTCCTTGTCAGCAAAGTACTCAACGAGCAGGACAGAGGACGGAGCCGTTGTAAGATCCGCGTTGGACATGATGAGGCTTGCGCCGAGGCGGGTGAAGTAGTGAAGCGAGTTGACCATGGCCAGCACCCGCACGCCGTGCTGCTTGAGCCGGGGCATGTAGTTCTCCACCACCCACCTCTGTTCCTCTTGGCCTATCATGCGGAGGTGCTCGGTGTTGTTCAACACGCGTGTTGCGCCCTTTTCAATGACCACGTCGAGCAGCTTCTCCGACGCTGCCTTGAACTGTCCCGTGGGGTTGTAGTCAAGCCAGTCAATCACCGCGCACTTGAGCTCTGCGTCATAGGAGATGGCCCAGTAGTCATTATGCGTCACCAGGAGACCCTCCCCTACTGCAGCAGCAGCAGCATTGGTGCTCTGCTCTTGTGCTGCAGCAGCAGCAGCATTGGTGCTCTGCTCTTGTGCTGTCGCCCCCTCTTGCTCCATCGCGGGCAAAGAAAAAACGAAAAGAAGAACGAAAACGACGAAAAAGAAAATAGCAAAAGAGAAAAAGAGAGAACGGTCGTTGGTTCCAGGCCTTATTCTTTATGTGTGTCCGTATCACCATCATCGCCACCACGAGCGCCCTTTGGCGCTTTCCGGCCGAGAACCGGCGGAACGGGCAAGCGTCGACGGCGTGACCCGTGTGGCTGCCCGGACACCTGGGCCTCGACTTCCAACAGGCGCGCGAACAGTTCGCCCAGCTCTTCCTCGGTCACCCCCAGCACGCCCGTTCCGCGCTGCCCTCGGCGAGGCGTAGCGCTGGCCTTTTGCCCCCTCCGCTTTGGGTTGTCGTCTTCTTCGTCCATCTGGGCGACGGCCCGCTTGGCCATCTCCACGATGATGGCGTTGGTCCTGGCTCGCAGCTCGGGATTCGTGCGCGACGGCGGCCTCCGCAGGAGCTCTCGCCCAAAGCCCAATTTCTTGAGGCCGGCCAGCAGCTCGGCATCGTCCTCGTCCATCACCTCGTCGAGCTTGCCCGTCATGTCCTCTTCGTCATCGTCATCTTCATCATCCTCATCGTCGTCCTCGCCGTCGTCCTCGTCAGTGAAGGGCCTCTCGCCCTCGGCCATCTCGTCCGTCTCCTCAGGGAAGTCGTACTCCTTGGCGCTGGCGATCACCTCACGCAGGTGCGCCACTTCTTCTGGGTCGGGCACGAGCCGGTGCTGCCCCTCGGCCTGGCTCCACTCTCGGGCCCAGCGGTCGGCGGGGCTCTCCGCCTCTTCCTTGGCGGGCGTGGGCGCGAGCCCGAGGGCCTCCTCCTCGCTCTCGTTGTAGAGGACCGTGAACAGGCGCTGGGGCGGCTGGGCGATGAGCCACTCCCGCTTCTTCTGGCCGCCTTCCCGGTAGGGAAAGTCCACCACTGGCCGCTTCATCAACCTGCCATGAACAATGGTTAGGCTTGTCCATTTTTTATTAATACTATAAATAAATATTTCTGTAAATACAAAAGAAAAAATTTTTGCAAGTGTAAAAGCAACAAATAAGCGGTGTGGCGTGCCTGGGGTGGTCGAGTAGGGCTTGGATGAGGTCGTGACGGGAGAGCTCGGGGTTGTCGAGCTTGAGCTCGGTGTAAAGCGGGTCATGGGTGCGCATAAAATCGCGCGGATGAGAAATGCCCAACTCCTCCATGAATCGCTCGATGTCGCGCGGCAACAGAGGGTCGCGGGTGATGTCGACCACGTTCGGCCGCAACATACAGGCTTCCAGGAGGCGAATAGCGCCATAGGACGAGCGCGAGCGCGGATAGTGGTACACTGTCGGCTGTCCGAACTTGCGCATTGGCCGATCAGGAGCTGCATCTTCTGATTCGCGACGAGCCGAGGTTGTAGGGGGAGGAGGAGTGTTCGTGGTCACTTTGTTGTTGGCAGCAGCCGCAGTTGCTCGTGAGGCACGAGCAAGGCCTGAGGAGGGCGGAGTTGTGGCCTTGGGCGGGGCAGAAGAGGAGGGCGTTCGCGCCGGACGCTTGGCAGATGTGGAGGAAGATAAGGCAGAAGATGTGGATTGGAATCGTCGTGGATGGCAAGTAGAAGAAGGAAGCGAGAAGGGACGAAGCGTCCTGATGTGCGTGAGAGCCGGAAACGTCCGGATCTGGCCGTGATGCGACACACCGCACGCATTGTTCAGCCGGCGCGCAACCTGGTGCGTGCGCAACATCGATGGACTCTTTCAGGAGATAATGCAAAGATGGACGAACACAACAATCCTAGAAAACAACAAAGAAAAAAAATGCCTCTCTATGAACTTTCATACGGGGGCGTTCTCCACGAGGCGGCCACACAAGTGCAGAGACAACCAAGCTCAAGCAACGAAGCAACTAAGCACTATCCCGTGCAGGACGCTGCCGTGCCTGCCTGGCCGAAGAAGCTCTCCTACTTGCGTACTTCACCACGACCCGGCAACACAACAGTGGCCCGTGACCGTTGAAGGGCTAACCGGCTGCTGCACCCGTTTTTCCTCTCCTGTATATTTCTCTTCTTGCCACACGCCAAGACCGCGCCAGGGCTCTGCATCCATTGTAACTTGCCAATACTTCTTCTGCCGAGAGACCTGCCGCCACATACGCCACCAAAGGGCAGCAATACGTAATTGAAAGCGAGAATTGAATCCCCAACGATGCAGAAGCGGCCGTCCCAGCAGGGCGCAGGGACCGTGGTGATGGGTGGCGCCCCAAGCAACAACATCAGCAGTACCGCTCCAACACGCAAAGTGTGGACCCGCCCCAGCATCAACGGGCCCGGTAACGCTTCCTTCCACCCCTCCTTCCAGCCAAATTTATTGTTCTTTAATTTTATTTTTGGGCTCCTTGTCCCTTGGCTCCTCGAGTGCCTGGCGCCCGTGCGCCTGGTGTTGTATTATTCCAAACTTCCATGCACCATTTCTACATTGGTCAACGTCTTGTCTCCCCTCCTCTTTGGTGACGAATTTAAGCGAGCTTTGCGCTGCTGGCTGCTGCTGCTGTTGTGTCCTTCACCTGGAAGCGGCCACATGGCCACCACCCGCCACCACCACCACCACCATGTGGTCTCCTCCTCCACCACGACCACCACCACGACCGTCACGACTCACCCGCAACCGTCCATCACTTCCACCTCCACCGTGGTGCTCGGGTTCTCTCGGCACCGCGCACGCGCAGGCCCGTCTGCGCGGTGCGCCCACTGCGCGTCGATGGTGGGCAACGGCAACGTGTTCATCTTTGGCGGGTGGGACGGCAACCAGATGCTCAACGACCTGCATGTCCTCCACACCGGTGCACCCTCTTCTTCTTCTTCTTTCTCTCTTGCCCCGCCTTTCTACTCATTTTTTTATTTTTATTTTTAAATTTCATTCTTTTTTCTGTAAAGTGGCAAAATTTAATCGCTAATTTTACGATGGAAATTAATTTGCGTCACCTGTTTGACCGGGCAGACCTGCTGAGCGGGCCGCAGCCGACACTGACATGGAGCAAGCCCATCACGTCCGGGCCGGCCCCGGGTCCGCGCGCCGGCCACACGTCGTCGGCAGTCGGCAACCGCCTCTTCGTGTTTGGCGGCGGCAACGGCATCCGCTACCTCAACGACCTCCACCTCCTCGACGCTGGTGCACGCTCCCTCCAGTCTTTGTTATTATTTTATCTTTCTTAAATTTATTTTCAATTTATAAAATATTTCTAGTGAAATGACTAAAATGCACGATCAGAAACGATGACGTGGTCGCAGGCCTACGTGGCCGGCACATCGCCAGCAGCCCGCTCGCGACACACAGCCACCCTGGGTACGCGCACCTGCACGCGTGGACCTATTTTTATGTGCATTTCTAATGAACCATCAAATAAATCAATAAATAAAAACCGCCAGTCGGGACCAAGCTGGTGGTGATTGGCGGAGGCGACGACTCGCGCGTCTACAATGACGTCTACGTGCTCGATACCGGTACTTTACATCGTCACCAATAGTGTCGACATCGTGCCATGGGCGCTCATCGTCATCGTCGTGGGTGTTGCGGGGGCTGCAGTGACCATGTCGTGGACGCGGCCCATCACCAAGGGCCCCAACCCGCCCGGCCGGTGGGGCCACACGGCCACGGCCATCGGGGCCGATCAGCTCCTCATCTTTGGCGGCCACGACGGCACGCGCATGCTCAACGACGTGCACATTCTTGACACCGGTCCGCAGCATACCACACATTCCTATTCCCCTGCCTCCTCCTCGCCAACGCGGAGCTGCTCACACACACACATGGGCTGCAGAGTCGATGACTTGGCAGCAGATATCGCCGCACGGACACATTCCCTGCCCGCGGGCCGGCCATACCACTAGCGTGCGCTCCCCCTCCTGGACTTTGGTCTCGCATTCGTTTCGTTTTCGCTTTTTGGGCTGACGTAGCGCGGCGCTCGTGCAGACCATGAGCGGCAAGGTGTTGGTCTTTGGCGGCGGTGACGGCTCGCGCATCCTTAATGACTTGTACGTGCGCGCGCAAGGGGGAGGGAGCACACGGGGACTGACGCGTGCGTGTGCGGCTTGTAGGTACGTGTTCGATCCGGCGACGTTGACCTTCACGCGGCCGACGTTGCAGCATCCGGCCCACACACCGGCGGGCCGATGCGCGCACACGGCGACGCCGCTCGATGACGCAACACTCCTGATCTTTGGCGGCGGCGATGGCGGCCGCCGCTTTAAGGACCTCTACCTCCTCGACGCCGGTACATGCCACACGCGCGCCGCACACACGCATCGCACACAGACGCGCCTGGGGGGACCAACACGCACTCGCTGCTCGTATGTGTCGCATATGAATGGTGCAGAGCAAGTGATCAAGCCGCCCAAGGAGAAGGGCGCCAAGGGCCAGCCGGCCAAGCCGACGGCGCGGCGCGGCTCCGGCGGTGCGGCCGACGACAAGCGCAAGAACGGTGCGTGGTGCTGGGGCTAGAGCTAGACACTCCGCCAAGCCTCACGTATGCACGTGTGCTCACGCGGCGTTGCGGGATGGCGCAGACATCACCGTGTGGCTGAGCGGGCTCGGGCTGCGCAAGTACATCGACAAGTTTGTGCACGAGGAGATCGACGTCGACACGCTGCCCTACCTCACCGAGGACCACCTCGAGAAGCTCGTACGAGGCTGCCTCCTCCGCCGCGTCCTCTGTGTGCACAGAGCGAGAGTTTGACGGTCATAAACGCCACGATTGCAGGGCGTGTCGACCATCGGCGCCCGGCTGCGCCTCTTGGCCGCCATCGACCAGCTCCGCGAGGGTGCGTTCCGGCCTCACAACGCACACACACACACACGACTTGCGGGGGCCTGACGTCGGAAGCGCGGCACAGAGCGACCAGGGAGCGCGCTGGGGACGAGCGCGTCGCGGAAACGAAGCGACGCGCTGCGCCGGTCGGCCGACCTAGTGGGCGAGATGAAGCACTCGCTCGATCTCATGCGGTCCGCCACGTCAGCCCTCGCCACGGCCCTCTCCGCCCTCGCCACCGCCGACAAGGACGAAGGTCTCGTCCTTCTCTACCACCTTGTTGATTAACATCATCATGAAGAAGATCAAATCACCTTGATTGGTCTCACACTCGTGATCTCAGGCGAGGAATCAGCGGCAACGACCCAGTTGGACGGCGAGGAGCTTGGCCCCGAGCACGAGTTCGAAGGCGAGGCCGGCTCGGTCCCGCCCTCGCCCGTGGTGTCGCCCCGGGGCGACAACAGCGGCGGCAGCAGCAGCAGCAGCAATAGCAGGACGGGCATGGTGACGTCGCCCGGCGGGATCGTCATCCCGGCGCCGCCTCCGCCGCCACCGCCACTCTTCTACGCGTCGACGACGGACTATGGCTACATCCACGCCCTCAACAACTTCTTCCGCAACCCGGGCAGCTGCCGGAGCAACGGCTCCGCCAGCGGCGTCAACGCGCAGGTCAACCCGGGCGCCGGGCAGCCGCAGCAACAGCAGCACAACAACGCCGCGGGCAAGCGACGCGACAGTAGCGCCGCTGGCGGCAACAATGGCGCCTCCGGCTCGAGCAGCGGCGGCAAGCCCAACCTTCGGCAGTCGCACAACAAGCTCGTGCAGCTCTCTCGGTCCACGGGTGGCGGCGTCGGCGGCGACAAGTGAAGATCATTGTGTGGTCCTTCTCTGTGTGCCATCTGTATCAAAACCTTATCTGCCTGTACACACGCCCGCAACAAAGATTGCAACAAAATAAACGCCTGAAGAAAACACGCCAACCGGTGTCGGGTGACCAAGGAGAAGTCCTGCTCCCTTTCTTTTTCTACTTGCACAGAAGAAGGGAGGTCGGCAGACGAAAACAAAAACAAGCCAACATGTTCATCCGGGTAAGCGTGACGGTGTTGCTGGTCCTCACGTTATGCACGTCCGTGCTCTACGTTGGCGTCGCCCTGGACTGCAACATCTTTCTCGACCGGAGCCTAACGGCCTGTTCGCAGTCGCACTTCAACGCTATCTTTGCGGGACGCGTCCTCCCCAACCTCCAGTATGGTGCGTCGACGCCCCAAGTTCGTCTTGGAAGGAGTTATCTCTTATTCGGCCCAACCAGGTCTGCACATCGTGAGCTGTGTGCTGTTCTTGTGGCTCGGGCGGAGTATGTTGTCCACGCCGTGGGCCCACTTGCGCCGAATCTACGACGATCGCACGCTCCACCTGAGCGAGGCCGTGATGTGGTCGTGCACGTTTGCCGCGGTGGCCGACCGCGCTTGGTCGCTTGGCCTGGAGGACGGGGCCTACTGGGTGGTCGTCACGGCCATCGTGAGCGTGGTCCTCAATTCGCTCTGCGCTTCCTACGCCGCCCACATGAACCTGGTCTCCTTCGCCATGGTAGAGGACGATGACGACGAGATCAGGCACATCATCAATGAAGAGGGCGAGCGGCAACATCGCCGAGGGCAAGAGTATCGCGGAGCCACCATGACGCTCGTGCGGAGCCTTTTCATCCACAACGCCGCGATGTTCCTGGCCAACACCTCCTATGTGGTGGCCATGCTGGTCGATGCCGACGGACTGGCCGACCACAACTCCCAACACACCTCACGGCGGTTGTTGGCTCTGCTTGGGCTCTACGTGCTGTGGTACCGCGGCTCCCAGTCAACCTTCTGGTTCAACAAGCACAACTACCCATCTGCCAACGTCATGCAGCCTCGATTCGACGGCGCACTCGTCCACTCCATCCGGAGATGAATGTTCTGTTCTTGTTTCATGGTTATGTGTTTATTTATTTATTTATAATAAAAAGGATCGGCCGGATTTATCGGGTTGCGGCAAAAGCTGTTTCACCGAAGAGCAGACGTGATCTCTTCTATGTTTCTTCCCAGAGAGTAGGCCTACAAAAGACCACAGTTGGGGTGGCCATCTTCCTTGTCTGAACCTCGCACGTCTCAACACCCCAGAGCCGCGGCTGTTCATTCACACCCCTTTTTCTTCTCCTTAGTCTCTCTTTCCCTGCCACACACGAGGAGAGAGGCCAAGCCGAGAAGAACCACACTCTCGCCCACCATTACCCTGGAACTCATCAACCAAACGTACGCTAGCTCTTGCTTCCCGGTCGTACGACTGTGTGGCGGTGATGATGATGGCTTACCTGTGGGGTGGCGGCGGCATCACCAACGGTGGAATGCAGTAAGTCGAAGGAGCACTCGGAGATCTGCAGCAAATGGCCTCTGACGACGAGAATGTCTCCTTCAAGAAAGCTTCGGCGCTGAGGAAGGCCGATGTAGTTCTTCTCAAGAACAACCACCCTTGCAAGATCGTGGAGATGTCCACGTCCAAGACCGGCAAGCACGGCGCTGCCAAGGTGCACCTGGTCGGCCTGGACATCTTCACCGGCAAGAAGCATGAGGCCCTCTGCGGGTCCACCGACGACGTCACGATGCCTGACCTCGACAAGGTGGACATGCTTCTCAAAGAGTTCAAGCCGGACGGGACCCTCGTGGCGACCGACCGCTCTGGCGAGACCTTTGCCGACATCAAGGTGCCCGCAGGCCAGCTGAGTGACAACCTGAAGAAGGCGCACGAGGCGGGCAAGCCGCTCTCCCTCTGCGTGGTCTGCTGCATGGGCAAGAGGGTGGTCACCACCTACAAGGAGAAGAGGAACGGCCGCGACTGAGTGGAAGTGCATGCAGAGCGGGCGGGCTATTGCCCTGGCGTCCTCCTGAACCTGGAACGACGTCACCATCTACGTGGCACCAATCTTTTTCCGCCACTGGACCTGGATCGAGGACCCAGAGCTGCCCTTCTACCCTCTCTTCATTTTTGCATTCCCATGTCCTTTCATCACGGCCACATAAATGTTTCCCTTTCCTTTTCTATTTTCCTTTTTTTCTTTTTGGGCCAACAAGACCACCCTTGTGGACTCCATGGCCTTCACACTGCAGCAGCGTCCTGTTTTTGCGCTCGTTTCTCACGCTCGACACCACATCGTCCTGTCCGCCGAGGGCGGCTGCCGGATCGAGCTGTTCGTACTGGCGGACGACATGGTGCGCGTGCTTGTCCTTCCCCATGGCGAGCTGCGCGGGCCTCGTGCGACGTGGGCGGTCGCGCCAGGCATGGAGGACGTGCCTCTCGAGGGCCGCGACCGCTACGACCGTAGCGGCTTCGGCGATGTCGACTACACCGCGTCGACAGACGACGTTGAAGGACACCTCGTCGTGAAAACCTCATGCGTGCGACTCACGATCGCGCTCGACGGCGGCTTCTGCTCGTGGGCTATCGCCCTGCCCAGCACGGGCGATGTTGCTAGCCAAGTCCAGTGGCACTCGGTGCTCAACGACCGCAGGACGCAAGCCTACAACTTTGGCTGGTGGGACTCGCGCGTGTACCACTACGTTGAGCGTAGGCCCGACGAGCGCTACGTGGGGCTGGGCGAGCGTGCTGGCTCGCTGGACCGCGCAGGGCAGACCTTCGAGATGCGCAACATCGACGCCATGGGCTACAGCGCCCGCACGACCGACCCGCTCTACAAGCACATCCCGTTTTACATCACCTGGCAGCCTCGCGCTCTTGTCGGGTTCGGTCTCTTCTACGACACGCTTGCCGACTGCCGCTTCGACATGGGTCGCGAGCTGGACAACTACCACGGGCCCTACCGCCACTTTGTAGCCGAGCAAGGCGACCTGGACTACTACTTCATCGCCTCGCCCTCTACGCCGCTCGCGGCCGTGCGCCGCTTCACGTGGCTCACGGGCCGGCCCGCGTGGATGCCGCGCTGGGGCCTTGGTTACTCGGGTTCCACCATGACCTACACCGACGCGCCCGACGCGCAGCGCCGCATGGCCGAGTTTGTCGAGCGCTGCCGCGAGCACGATATCTTGTGCGACTCGTTCCACCTCTCGTCAGGTTACACGTCGATTGGAACCAAGCGCTACGTGTTCCACTGGAACCGCGACAAGTTTCCCGACGTCGACGGCTTCGTGGCGGGCTACCGCGCAGCAGGCCTGCGGTTGTGCGCCAACATCAAGCCGTGCCTCCTCCAGGATCACCCTGCCATGGACGAGGTCCGCCGCGCCGGCCTGCTCCTGGCCAGTCAGTCCGCGGCCGCGGCCGGGCGCGAGGGCGAGGGCGAGCCCGCGTGGGTGCAGTTCTGGGGCGAGGTGGG
The DNA here is from genome assembly GCA_002179805.1 of Acanthamoeba lenticulata. Classification (NCBI taxonomy): domain Eukaryota; phylum Discosea; order Longamoebia; family Acanthamoebidae; genus Acanthamoeba; species Acanthamoeba lenticulata. The sequence continues at coordinate 13,320 of NAVB01000004.1, read as the reverse complement.
GGCCTACTTGGACTTCACCAACCCGGCCACCGTCGACTGGTGGAAGGCGCGCGTCAAGGCGAGCCTGCTCGACCATGGCATCGCGGCCACATGGAACGACAACAACGAGTTCGAGGTGTGGTCGCCCGACGCCCGCGCCCACGGCTTCGGCCGGTGGCCCCACCCGGCGCGCGAGACCAAGCCACTGCAGGCCCTTCTCATGATGCGTGCGTCGCGCGACGCGCAGCGCGAGAACGCGCCGGCGCAGAGGCCGTTCCTGGTCTCGCGGTCGGGCGGGGTAGGCATGCACCGCTACGTGCAGACCTGGTCGGGCGACAACTACACCTCGTGGGAAACGCTGCGCTACAACCTCAAGATGGGCCTCGGCCTTGCGCTCTCGGGCGTGTCCAATGCCGGCCACGACATCGGCGGCTTTGCTGGGCCGGCGCCCGAGCCGGAGCTGCTGGCGCGGTGGGTCGCATTTGGCGTGTTCCTGCCGCGCTTCAGCATCCACTCGTGGAACGACGACGGCACCGTCAACGAGCCCTGGATGCACCCGTCGGTCACGCGCGCTGTAGCCGACCTGATCAAGCTGCGCTACCGGCTCTTGCCGTACCTCTACGAGCTCCTGTGGCAGTCGCACAGCGCCTACGAGCCTGTCATGCGCCCCATGTTCGCCGAGTTCCCGGCCGACCCGGCCTGCGCCGGCGATGGCGACGACATGATGCTGGGTCCGGCCTTGCTCGTCGCCCCCGTCGTCGAGCCAGGCCAGGCCACACGCGATGTCTACTTGCCGTTAGGCACGCGCTGGCTCGCTTATTGGAGCGGCAAGGTGCTCGAGGGCGGCCGCACGGCGCGCTTCCCGGCGCCTATCGAGCGACCGGTGATGCTCATCCGCGAGGGCGCTGTGCTGCCACTCAACGTCGCCGAGCAGCACTTTGACCAGCGCTCGGACGAGCGCGCTTTCATCGCCTTCCCGTTTGCGGTTGGCTCCCGTGGAGAGGCGCGTGGCGGGTGCATCGAGGACGACGGCGAGACTGAGGCCTGGCGCGAGGGCGCGCAGGGCCGCTGGGAAGTCACGCTGTCGCCCAAGGACGGCGACGCCGAGACGCTTGTGCTCACAATCGAGCGCACCGGGCGCATGCCCCCTACGCAAGAGCAGGTCCGTGTTTGGCTGCCGGGCAGTGAGGCGCGTGGCGTCGAGTGTGTCAGCGGCGAGATCGTCGCCGAGTCGCGCGACGACGGCTGGCGCAAGTTCACTGTGCAGCTAACAAGTGCACAGGCTTGACTTGTGTCCCCAACTTTCTGGAAACTGCTGGAGGCACGTGGATGACGTGCTTTATATCATTTTGTCCACTTCATCTTGCAGAAAAACGTAAGGGGCACGCGGGGCGCGGTCACGAGACAGCTGCGATGGAGATATCTTGCCGACAAATGGGCGAATTAATGATAGAAAATCAACAGACGGAGCTCAGGAGAACCGGAAGAAGAGTCTGCGCTTCTGCGCGTCCCAAGCCGGGTCCTTGCCTTGCCGCCGTCTGGTTGTGGCGGTTGTGCTCCCGACCTCGCAGCCCGAGACCGCCCCACTCGCGAAGCCTAGTCTGTTATGCAGCGTTCGGACTCCACTCTCTCTGAACCGCTTCTACCACTTCACGATAACAGCTACGACTACGCCGAAGGCAGCCCCAAGCACCGATCGTCCTCCCATTCTCTTTCACACCGCAGATCTGGAATGGGATTCACATGGAAGCACATTCTCTACTTGATCATTATGATGACGATAGGTGCCGCACTGCTTGATGCCATCATCAACGGTGGCCTTGCCGCTCTCATGTACCACGACCAGGTAAGATTCAAGATTCAAAGGACCTTGTGGTGTATCGCGCGCAGCTCATCTTTGTGTAACGACGTCTACTGCCAATTTACTTCATCAGTTTTGATTTTAAATTCTTGCCCTCGTGCACTTGATTAGGGCAACATCCGAGTGTGGGAGTGGCCAAACACCTTGGGAGGCGACATCATTATCACCACTCTGCTCACGGGCCTTCTCACTTGGATCATTGCTTCCAATCTCGTCATGCGGTACGTACCACCACAGAACGGCAAAGACTGGGCCGGGCCAGTGGCTAATCAGGTGGGCTTCACACTGGATCGCAGCGATCTGCGAGTTGGCGTGCCCTTGCTGGGCAAGATGGGCTCACTAAACATCTACTCGCCCGAGTTTCGCCGAGGCAAGTTCTACAACTACTTCTTGCGCATGGAGGACCTCATCCGATTGCCCGGCAAGGGCAACGTGTACGGCCCCCTGGCGCTTGCCTTGAGCGTCTCCCGACTACTTCTCTTTTTTGTCTCGTCTCGTCTTGCTTGGTTGGAGTTTTGATAATTAATTTGTGCACCAATCGGGTGTGATCTCATAGGAAGAAGCACTTCGTCAAGTTCATCCTCCTCGTGCTGCGCGGCATCCCGTTCACTCTCATCTGGTTCATCATTTTTGGTTCGAGCTTCCTCTCTTTGGCCTTGCGTTTGTGGTGTCGTTCTGACTGTTCCTTCGCCTTCCTCCGTAGCTCCGGCCACGTTGGCCGTCATGATGGCCCTCGAGTACGGCGCCAACATCAACCTGTGGTGGCCCTCGGCTGTTGTCTTCAAGGCCATCTGGGGCGGCGGCATGGTACCAGCCCGTCTTGTTGTACATGGGTGCACACATGAGCGCCTCCTAACCGAAGCTCGTTCGATTCAAAAAAGGGCTTCTTCATTACGCCCGTCGTGGGCGTGCTGGCCATGGCCAGCTACGAGGACCCGGCGAAGGATGGTGACTCGAGCAGCTCCAGCGGTACCGACCAGGATTCGGAGACCGGCCTCAAGTCGGCCGAAGTCGACTCCACCTACGGCACCGGTGAGGACGAGCAAGCCTGAGGATACTCTTATTTGCTCTTCTCCCTCTGTGTACAGATCAGCTCCATCTCGACAAACGTACAAGAAATTATTCATCATCATCATTGTCGTTGGCAGCACTTCCTCGTGTGTGTACGCACGTGCCGGCTGTTGGCCACCGCTTTTCGCAGCAGGGGCTCGCGGTCACCATTGCATGGCCAGAGTGTTCTTTCACCAGCGGATACGGCCATACTGCGGAGAAAGCACCGCTTCCCATCCGAACAGCGAAGTTAAGCTGCGCCAGGCGGTGTTAGTACTGGGGTGGGCGACCACCCGGGAATCCACCGTGTCGTATCCTCCTTTTGCTTCCCTTTTTGCTTCTCTTCCGGAGTACCCATCTTACTCGCCTAGACAGCAAGTCACTTGGGGATAGAAGATCTTTTATTTGCATGACCTCCCGAACACAATCGTCCGGCGGGAAGTCGCCACGCAGAGTTATTTGATGGGCGCAGTGCTGGAATTCCTTGTCCGTGAGTGGTCCGCCCGCCTAATCGCGTCTTGTGGCCTTTCTTGCGTAGCGCAAAGCTTCAGACCATGTACCGTGGAGCCAGCTGCCTCCTACTTGCACCTCTGCTAGCACTCTTGTTGTGCTCCTCGTGGGGTTTGCACCACCGCCACATCCGCACACGCTTGTTGGGCACAGTTTTTTAAGCTCCCCTCTCCCCTCCTCAAAGCTTGGGCCAGCGGCGAGCTGGTTGCAGGAAGCAATGCAGCAGAGACCTTTGCTGTTTCCATCGATCAAGAAGATGGCACGTTCACAATTGACGTCAACAAACAACGTTGGCTTGTAAGCGGTATGCCACGCAAGTACCCCCTAGGGGGCCGTTAGCCAGTTTTCCTAATCACCATCACGGGCCTACAGACCGCACGTCGCTGCAATCTGGTGGTGTTTGGTATGACTCTCACTCAACGCTCAACAACTCACGCCCGATGAAGGGTATGCGGTTCTTCTGTGCCACCTCATGTCAGTATTGCGCTCACGCTTTATAAAGTGGCGAGGAGAAGGCAACAAAACGGTCACGACCCTCGCCTGGGTCCCTACACCACCTCCTACTTTGGGTGGTACAGTGGCTCCACGTTCATCTTCGAAACCTCAGTACGTCGTTAGATCCACTCTTCTTTACTTGCATGTCCTGCGCCGATAAACTCACGCCAGACCTGGCCAGATTCAAGTGTTTTCTGAGCAAGCAGTCGCCATCTTCGGGCAACGCTTCCCCAACGGCAGCACCAGCCGCAGCGAAGACAACCAAGAAGTCCTGAGCGCGTTTCCCACCATTCACAGCGGTGATCCGTCAACCGTTGCGGCCGACCTGCACTACTTTACCTTTGTCAACACATTCGCCGTGCCTGGTACAATGCTCCCATTCTGTCGTTTTGTTCGTCTCGCAAAGAAGAACGAGAAGCTTACCGGGCGGTACAGTGGTGGGCAAGTGGAACCAAGGGGTATCGTTCCCATCAGGCGCCGTAGGCGGCTTCCCCTTGGTGCTCCATAACCAGTACGAACGCCGCCGCGTCACACGCCACGTCCCTCGCCGCTGGTTCTGAGTGCGGATGCGCAAATGGCTAGGGCGGCACGTGCCATGGTGGTGTCGCCATTGGGTCAATTCATGGTGGCCTCGCAGTCCTTCTCTTCTCACCTCGAGCACCGCTTTGCCTGCGGCCTTCTCGTTCGTTGGACCCACCACCCCACACCTTTTCCCTGTGTGAGAGAGCACTCATGCGAGCGCGTACGGCAGAGCACGCTGAGGGAGGTACCCACAGATTTCGTCTACCAGACCATCGTCGTTTATGGTGATGTACGGCCCTTTGCTCTTCTTCCTCCTTTCTTGTTGAATGAGGCAATCATTCATTCATGATTCCTTGGTTCTGCGCTTCTTTGTCGCTGGTCGCGCTCCAGGGTGTTGCGGATACCCTGTACAAGTGGGGCGACATCCTGCTCAACAAGTACGGAAAGCGACGGGCAAGCCTGAAAGCTGATAGCCCGACCAAGTTCCTCGGTTCGTGCTTTGTTGTTGTTGAATACTGCCCGATTGAACTGGCGACCATGAACGTGTGAGGAACGTTCCTTTCTCTCGGCAAATCAGGCTACTGGACGGACAACGGGGCGTACTACTATTACAACACACAAGCTGGCCAGAACTACGCCCAGACCATGGCCAACGTCAAACGCTATCTGGACTCCCTTCGCCTCCCCGTCCACAACTACGAATTCGGTCCCGCCTGCTATCTGCTTCCTACAATGGTCTTGTATCGCCTGACTTCTCATCTCGCGATGCATCCCGTTCCGGTGCTGCAGACTCGTGGTGGTACTACAAGGACACAGCCAGCCAGGCCCTGGTCCTGTGGGAGCCCATGCCCTCGGTCTTCCCGTACGCATCGCTTCGCGTCCATCGCGCAAATCACAATCGCTCACGAACGCTTGCAAGCAGGGACGGGATGACCGCCGTGTACGAGGCCCTCGGCAAGGCGCCACTGACACTCCACAACCGCTACTTCGCGGCCAAGAACGACTACTGCCAGGATTTCGAGTGCATCATCGAACCCGATGTCGACATGGCGTTGCCGCTTGACCCGCGCCTGTACGAGTACATGATGGGCAAGGCCAAGCCCTGGGGCCTTGCGGTCTACGAGCAAGACTGGCTGGTCACGACCTACATGAAGATGAGCAACACGCGCACCAATATCACCAGCGCCCGTCAGTGGCTTCTGGCCATGGGCGATGCCGCTCTGAAGCTCGACATCACCATCGTGGTACGATCTCAACTGGATCCCTTTTCTTGCTCGGGAGCTCTGACGGCCGGGCTTGCTTCGTCTTGCGGCGCAGTACTGCATGCCGCTGCATCGCCACCTGTTGCAATCGCTTGAAGTGATGCAGGTGATCTCCTCCCGCGCCTCTGACGATTACCAGGTACTCCTCCTGGGCTCCCCCCTCTTAACAAACACAAGTTACCACCTTCATCATCTTCGTCGCCGACGTGAACTGACTGGCGGCTGGGCATCACTGCAGCCGGGGAACGACCAATGGGCGATCGGGTACACGTCCATGTTGCACCATGCGCTGGGGCTGATTCCCTTCAAGGACACCTTCTGGAGTAATTCCAGGTGCGTGCCTTTCCTCCAAGATTCACTCAGATAAGAACTTACCATCACCGTCATGTCTGTGTTGGGTGACGTGGCAGATATGAGCCAGGGTGTCCCTACAAGACGCCCTGCGTGGAACCTAACGCCGAGCTGCAGGCCCTCGTGGCGACCCTCAGCACCGGCCCCGTGGGCTTCTCCGACGGCATCGGGCACGTTGACGCCGGTCCGTGAACCTCCGAGTGGTCCTTCCCAGGCGCGAACTGCCTCTCACCATCACCTACGAATGACCCTCTCCCTGACCCTCGCAGATCGGGTGATGCGAACCTGCCGCCAGGATGGAACCCTCCTCAAGCCTGATCGGTCCGACATCATCCCAGCGGGCTATCACGCCCAGACCGGAGGAATGACAAACATCTTTGGGGGGGGGGCAACGGTACAGGCCGGCGTTGCCCCTCGACTTGGCGTTTGCGATGCAGTACCACCCGGGCTGGAATCCGTCTCATCCCATCCAGGCGCGACACGTCACCTTTCCCTCCCTCTTTTTCTCTTGTCTATCGCTGTCGCCTGCATGTCACATCGACCAACACACGAGTGATAACGATGATAATGGTGGTGGTAATGATGGCGATGGCGCAGGCGTGGCATTCGGTGTCGTCCTTTGTGGCGACGGACACTCAACGCTTCACGTGGCACTATGTCCTTGCTGCCGACCTCCCCTACGAGATCATCCTCCACGTACGGTCATTCCCATTTTATGGCCATCTTCAAGATGATTGGGGGGGGCGATGGTGATGTGATGTCTCCAGCCGGAGGACCTGGGGAGGGAGGAGGCCCCGACGCGCGAGTACGTGGCGTTTAATTTCCACAACCTGCCGCGCTCGGTAGCTGTCTTCAATGCGTCGCAGCCCATTCGGATCGCCGCACAGCCACGCATGAACGGTACCGTGCTCTCCCTCTCGCCCGTCGTGGGCCAGCCAAAGACGATGCGTGCGATGATGAAAACGGTGCTAATGGTGGCGGAGCAGGGACTGTCGGGTTCAAGTATTACGTGGTGGCGCCGGTCCTGAGCGATGGCTGGAGCTTGCTGGGCGAGGTGGGCAAGTTCGTTACCATGTCCCGCCAGCGCATCCTGGCCCTCAACGTGGCCGCTCACCAGTTACGCGATATTCGTTTTCTTCTCTCATCATCTTCCTCTGCCCTCATCATCATCTCTCACTCAAACGCACGCGCACACACGCACACATACACACACACACGCGATGTGCGCTGGCGCACAGATTCTCGGCGCGGCTGGCCGGAAGGCCTGGTGAGGTGGTGCAAATGGCGGCGGTCCAGCAGCAGGCCTACCCGCCCTACGTGTTGACCATCCAATGCCGCGTGGGGGAAGATTCCTCGGCCCTGCTGACCTGCCAAACCAGCTTCCCGCCGTCCTGCTCGTGTTGAGCACTAGATGAAAGACCTCAGTAAGGCACGTGCGCTGACCATCAACTTGCCATGTTGACAAACTCCACGCTGCTTGCAAACTCCGCAGGAGAGAAGCCCTTGCCTGAAATTTCGCCAAAATACATCATTCTCGGCCCTTTTTTGCTCCTGTTGGCCTAAATTTCCATCAAAAGGTGCTGGGCTTGTGGTCACAGACAAGGTCGGAACTGCTCATAAAAAGCGCAACCATCAGATGATCTAATCACTACAATCAGCGCACTCTACAGTTCACTACAACTACAGCTCCCTCTACCCTCTACTCCTTCATCAAGCTTCTTGATAAGAAACTCGCAATGCTCTCTCGCTCGCCTCTCACGATCGTCCTCCTCTTGGCCGTGGCCGTCTCGCTCTGCTCGGCCTGCAGCGCGCCCACTTGCGCCAGCGGAACTTACGGCGCCATCCCTGGCTTCATCCCGACCAGCAACGGCTGTGGTTCGTACTGGCTATGTATATGTTTTTCTATTTTGCACGGCACTGACGCCAATCTACAACTACAGGGTCGTACGGCATATCCATCGACGCGCCCTTCGGTGTTACTCCGTGCTGCAACCAGCACGACATCTGCTACCACAGCTGCAACACCACCAAGGACCAGTGCGACGACCTGTTCGACCAGTGCATGAAGGACGTCTGCGACGACAAGGACGACCTCGAGAAGATCGCGTGCCGCGCCCAGGCCGAGCTGTTCTACAACGCCGTCATGGACCTCGGCTGCCGCGCCTACCAGAACAACCAGGAGGCTGGCTGCCAGTGCTCTGACGGCTCGATCGTCACCTCCCCCGAGTCCTCCAACTCGGCGGCCGATGCTCGTGCTGTGAGCTCCCTCTTCACCATCGCCAACGCCGTTGCCGGCCTCATCTCGATGTAGATAGATAGCCATGTGCTACCTTATACAGCTTATAAGAATAAGAAAACTTAGATAAGTTTACATTAACCACATCATCGCCTCAGTTTTCGTTCCCGCTCAAAGGATAAAGCCGTGGCGCAGCTGGTCGGCGGGGTCGAGGACGAACTCACTCCTCCCGGTGACGAACGCTGCGCGTTTTGTGAGAGGGAGGCGTCAGGTCCACTTCAAGAAGAAGGCGAATCGAAGCTGCCGCACCAGTGCCGGAGACGACGGGGATGATGGCGTCGTAGCCTCCGAAGCGTGTGGTGTGGGACACCATGCCGGTGAAGCTCGTCCCGAGAATGCTCTCGATCACGGCGGGCACTTGCGGGTGAATTTGGTTGCGGGCATGCAGCAACGCGAGGCGGCCACTCACCCCGGTCCCTGCGCGTCCCCCCCCCCCAAGTCAGCCACGGAAAGTGCTAGGTTCTCTCGATTGAGCCAAGTGCCAACCTGGTAGAGGTGGGGCAGCGAGCGCTGGTGGAAGTGGAACGGGAGGTCCGGAGCCACCAGCATCAGCCCGCGCCTGCGTTTGGAATTGCTTGTGAGTCAGCCCATGGGGGCGCCAAAGAAGAACGAATATTTGGGGTGGGGGGAGGTGGGTACGGTGTGGCCACAGACGGGCCAGAGGCGAAAAGCTGCTGCAGCCAGCGCTGGGCGAGCCCGCCCGTCGCGCCGCCCTGCGCCCCGACGGAGAAGATGGCGCCGCCTGAAGCGATGCCCAGGCTCCCCACCAGCGCCTCCAGCTCTGCGCCCCAAACAAAACAAAACAAAACAAAGAATGAGTGGAATGAAAGCCAGGAGGCCTCGGTTTGATGTGGTTGGGGGGACGAACCGTGACGCGCGCTCTGGAAGTCGTCGGCAGGTGGAGCGCGGAGGCGGACGACGCCGTCGCCGCACACGTGAAGGAAGAGCAGCACGCGTCGGGCGTACGGGAGGAGCTGGTGCGCGGCCTCCTCCACGAACCTTAAATGCGCGCGTAGGCAGGAATTAGTGTTGGCGGCGTCATCATCATCATCATGGTGGTGTCCAACTACTTGGAGGGCGGCCGCTGGTGCAGTCGCGGGCGGAAGGAGGGAAGGGAGGGGCGAGGCGTACATGTCCCACTGCGCGGGCGACCAGGAGGCGTGAGCCACGCGCAGTGCCCCGCCCGAGGCCGCCTCGACGGTATCGAGGAGGCCGCCCAGCGCCGCCTTCTCGCCCTCCGCCAGCGGCAGTGGCGCCGTCGATGTGGCCGCGGGAGACGCCTCCTCCTGCTCGCTCTCTTCTGGTCCGCGGTGGACCGTCATCACCGTCAATCATGAGGAGGGAGGATGGACGGGTGAGCCCGAGCTCTCGCGGCCGCGATTCAATTCGGGGGAGGGGGGTCCAAGTACGGGGAGGGCGCGCGGTGAAGGTGGCCGCCAGCGTGACGACGGTCTGGAGCAGGCGCCCCACGTAGAGCAGCCGCGCCCAGCGCAATAGAGCCTCTTCCTGGTGGCGGTGGTGTTGGGCTTGCTCGGGGGCCGTGTCCGCCTGGTGCGGGCGACGGCGGGGGAAGAGGAGGAGATCGAGGAAGAAGCGCCGGACAAAGTGCGCGAACATGTCGCCCCGCAGGAACGCCTTCTTGGCCTCCTCCTCCTCCTCCTCGGGCGCGTCGGCGACGTCCGAGTCGGCGGCAGGAGGGGGCACGACGAAGCCGAGGACCTCCCGGAGGACGCGGTCGGCGCGCGCGAGGCGGGCCGGGTCGCTGCGGCGCAGGAGACGCCCGTAGGTCAGCAGCGTGCTGCTCAACGTGCGGAGCGTGTCCCCGCGCCGCTCGTCGGCCAGCTTGGCCAGGCTGCTCCACCCGCCGCCCGTGGCACCAGGTGCCGCCGCCGCATCGCTCCCTCCGGCTGCCGGGTCCTGTCTCCGCCGAGAGAAGTAAACAATAAAAACACACAACACACACAACACACACACACACACATAACAGCACACACGCGCGCACACGAGTGATGAGCCCCTTCCCCCTCCCAGCCCCGCGATCTCCCCGTGGTGGCAAGATGGCGGTGGAACACGCACGGGGCGAGCGGCGAGCTCCAAGGCGGAAATCATGCAGGCGACCATCGACCACAGGTGGGGCTCGAACTCGGCCGGCACGAGGTCCACGGTCTCGACCGCCACGTTGCGCTGCACAGAACAGCAACAGCAATATCAATATCAATACACACGCGCGCGAGTGAGCGAGTGGGGGGGGGACGCCTCCATTTATGAAGTGGACCAATTAAGGGGAGTTTGGTGGTGGTGGTGGGGAGCCGCACCTGCGCGCAGTAGACGCGCGTGGCAAAGTCGTGGAGGGTGGCACGTGCGGTCTCCTCCTCTTCGTCCTCTTGTACGCTCTCATCCTCCGCTTGCTCGCCAACCACCACATCCATGCGGTGCTCGTCTTCGTCGCCGCTGAGACGGCCAGCGGCTTGAGCGTCCACCCAGCGATCCCACGCGCCGCCATCATCGGCGTGGTTGGTGGCGCCGTCGCCCTCGCGAGTCCCCGGCTCGCCACGGGAAGTCGCGCGCCCCACGCACGGGATGAGCCCGTTGGCCAGCGATCGGCACAGCGGGCACCGGAACGCGCCCTGTCCCGACCATGGCTCATACGTGTGAGAACATTTAGGCAGCCAATCAGGGCGCGACTGAGGAGGGGACCTGAGCCAGGGCCGAGGGGGTGAGCATGGGGTCCAGGGTCAGGCGTCCGAGGGCCGCGTCGCGCGCGACCGAGAGGCTGTACTGGTGGCGGCACTCGGCGTGCATCACGTGGCCGCACGAGTTGACAAAGGCGCCGCCGCTTCCCTCCACCTCGCGCTGCAGCTCGGCGCGCCAGCGGCGCGCCCGTGCGCGTTTCTCGCGCGTGGCCTCGGCCTCCCGCTTGCGCGCCTCGGCGTCCTCCCCCTCGGCCGCGACATTGGTCGTCTCTGCCGCCGCTGACGACGACGCATCAGACTCGGTCTGGGCGGTCGCTTCCGTGGCGTGGGGTTCCACCTCATCGGCCTCGTCCTCGCGGGCGCCCTCGTCCTGGGCCTCGTCAGCCTTGAGCTTGCCCTTGTCGCGCGACGCCTCTGCCGGCGATGATGATGACGATGACGAAGACGAAGCAGAGGCGGGGCGGAGGAAGTCGGCCAGGAGGCGGGCCTCGGGCGCGTAGAGCTTGCCCAAGTGCTGCCGCTTGGCCACGGGGAGCACGTGCGAGTGCTGCACGAGGGCCACGTAGCCCAGGCCCTTGCCCGGCTGGGCGCCCTCCTTGCACAGCACGCACGCCAGGTCCTCCGACGTGTCGGCGCCGCCCGCCTCCGCGGTCGTCGCAGCGAGCTCGCCGGCCTCGCCGCTCACCACAGAGGTCGCCACCTCGGCCTCGGCCTCATCGGCGTCGGCGAGGCCGGGCTCCTTGGCGGTCGTCTCGATGAAGGCCTTTTGCTTGGCGGCGAAGCGGGCGAGGATGGCCTGCTGCCGGGCCTTGTTCTCCTCCATGCGCCGCTTGCGGAGTTCCTCCTTCTGCTGGGCCTCGGCCTTGGCGCGCTGCTCCTCGTCGAGGTGGGCGCGCAGCTGCTCGAGGGCCGCCTGCACGGCCGGTCCGCCGTGCGCCTCCACGAGGGCGATCACCTCGGTCAGGGCATCGCGGTACTCGGCCAGATCCTCGCTCTCCATCCCCCGCAACTGCGGTCCATTCCCGCCATCGCCGCAAACACGCAGGAAACACACGCGCATACGCGCACACGTGTTCCACACACACACACACACACATAGGAGGCACACATACATATCAGCACCCGTGAAGGCGAGGAGATTAAGGGGGGGGGAGGGGGACACGAGGACGCACGTGGAAGAGGAGCATGAGGATGCTCTCGTGCACGGGCGGCTCTTGGTGGCGGAGCACAAACTCCTGGCACATGTTCACCGCCGGGTCCTCGCCGGGGAATTCGACCTCGAACAGGCTACTCACAGAGCGCGCCTCCCCGATCGTCTCTGAGCGTCATCATCATCATCATCATCGTCATTACGCGCGCGGTCAGGCGATCCGAGACACCAGCAGCGCTGGCAACGAGAAAAGAGGGGGGGGGGAGAGAGAGACGCACGAGCGGCCGGTGCGCCGGGCTGTGCCGCGTGGAACTGGAGGGCGAGCTTGAGGAGCGTGAGAGCCGGGTGCAGCAGTCCGATGTCGCTCGGCGCCGTCCACAGCGCATCGCTAGGACGGAAGGGCTACGGCAAGGACATGTCAGACAAGGACAACGGATTATGTTGAAGATGATGATGACGTAGTGGATCACCAGAAGAACTCATAAATAAAAGAACATATCGGGTCTCAATCGAGGAAGGGCAACACGAAAGAAGAGGAGATGGAGGGGGACGAGGAAGAGACGAACCTGGTTGGGGAGACGGGCGGCCCGGATGTGGTGGAGGATCGAGAAGATGATGGCCAGGAGGGTGCGCGAATACACGAGCCCCGCCACGCCCTCGCGGATCACCTCCGGCACCTCGCGCAAGCCCGGCAGCCCCACCCCCGTCGCCTGCAGTAGCAGTAGCAGCACCAGCATCATCATCATCATTCATCAGCGTAAAGTGAGGTGCGGGTTGAGGAGGAGGTCTACGTCTGACGGCAACCCCAAGGGTCCTCGTCACGTGGCGATGACGCGGACGATGAAAGGGAAGGATGGGCTATGAGAGAGAGAGAGAGAGAGGGGGAGGAAGGGCCGTTACGTGGGAGGGGCGGAGCTTCTTGGCCATGGCGTGGTAGACCTCGAGGGCGGCCTGCTGCTCCTGCCGCGTGTAGTGGAGGTAGTAGGGGTCGAACAGCGGCAGGCAGCTGGCCTTGAGCGTGTACGTGCCCGTCGGGTGCGACGGTCCCGACGGCGGCGTGAACTCGGCCATCTGTCCCCACGAGCCCCCCCCCCGATAAAAAAAGATCACAAATTACACCCCCGATGGGACGAGAGGAGGAGGCCAAAGGC
>NAVB01000003.1:0-132153 GCA_002179805.1 Acanthamoeba lenticulata | reverse complement strand
TGTTTTTTTGTTTTGTCTCCGCCGCGATAAGTGTATGCTCTTCACCACAAGAAAAAGAAGAAAAAGCAGGAAAGGGCAAGGGACCTGGAGGAAAAGGTTGATCTCCTGCAGGACGAGGCGCCAGGCGGCTGCGTCGGAGGGTTTGAAGTCGCGCACGTAGTCATCGACCAGCATCTGCAGTTCGTCGACAAGCTCTACAACGAGCGATCGCCGATTGAGGAGAAGGCAAACGACGATGTAGCGCGCGTAGTAGCGCAGCTTCTTGACGACCAGCAGGGGACTGCCAACAGAAGGACATATGTGTGTGTGTGTGTGTGTGCTGTTGACAACTCTGCCATCTCAAGGGAAGGCGCGTATGCAGAGGGTAGCGCGACGGAAAGCGGGGGAGACGCACTTTTTGGTTTCAAAGACATCCTTAAAGTAGTCGCGGAGGCGGATGGCCTCGTAGAAGACAAACGACTCCTCCAAGTAGGTGGTCTCACTCGTCCGCAGACTGTTGCAAAGAGAGCGTGAGCATTTATCCCCCTCTAATAACGCGCCGTGGTGGTGGTCTGGAAGAAGGAGGGGCGGGAGTAGTACTAGTAGTGGTAGTAGAGCTGCCCGATCTTGGAGGCGATCTCTCCGATTTCCCTGCACATGCATGCCCACAACACGTTGAGTCACACCTCTCATCACACCTCACACATTGGAGGGCAGAAGACGGAACGAACCAGCGTTTAAGGCCGTAGATCTCTTTGTTCTCCAATGTCGCCCTGTGCACGAGAAAACCGCCCGTTACATCACCGCATGCGCCGTGTGAACGTCTGAGGTATCTCGGGCGCCACACTGCGCAAAGAGAAACACACGCGCAAGGGACAACCATACCGATGCTGCTGCTGGTATCTCCATAGCTGTGATGGAATACATTACGACATAGAACGTGAGCCGGCACATCACGACACCATCACCACCGACTGTGCAGCCTGGCGCTTTGCAGAAACAGAGGAGCAGGCGCGCACCTTGGTGTAGATCTCAAACGTCTTCTGGAAATACGGCTGCCAGTGCCGCCCGAACTGCGGCAAATCTCTGTAGTGCTCACGCAACCCCCGGGTTGGTTGCCAGATTGAATTGTTCAAGGGAAAAAGAAGCTTACCTGAGGCCAGCAAACAGTTGTTGAGACTTCTCGACCAAGAGAAAGTACTCTTGCACTGTCTTCTGGCTTTCGCGTTCCATTGTGTTCAACGACGCGATTGCACAAGGGGCTGTTGTTGCACCAAAAAACCCGCGTCCGAAGTTGTTGATCAAGGCAGGGGTGTGCACCAGTCGATTCAATGGAAAGGGAGGACAGTTGGCCGATACAAAGAATGTGTGATTTGTTGTTGCGTTTATTTCTCTTCCGAGGAAAACCGGCAAAGAGAAAATAAAATATAAAGAGTCTTCTCCTCTCTTCACGACAATGGTGTGGGACTGCCTGCAGATTTTGTTCATCTCCTTGGCCAGTGCGGTCACTGCTGAAGGTAAAAGTGAAGGCACCCACTTGAGTTAACTCTGTTTTGCTCACGCAACAGCACTCCGGAAACAGTGCTTTCTTGGCTCCTCATCTACCGCACAGAGAGTTATGCGGAGCTCAAAGCCAGGGTGGAGAAACTCACAAAGAAGTGTACGCCTTTCTTCACGTGCCAGTCTCGTTGCCGCGTCCCTCCTTCTGATCCAGTGAGGCCGCTGCAGTGGAAAAGATGAAGGACGGCCCACAGAGTATCGACAAGAAGAAGAGCCGGGACAAGCGCATCGTGCAGCATGAGCAGCAGCTGCAGGACGCGCAGAGGGAACTGTCGCAATCCAAGATGAAGTCTATGTTCGTTATCGGCATCACCCTCGTTTCGCTCTTTGGTGTCATCAACTCCAGCTTCGGTGGGATCGTCGTCGCGCGGGTATGGCCCTCCTTAATGTGCATGCTGCGTGCTTTCGCCCGAGCATGCCGCGTGCCCTGTCTCCCCTCTCTCTCGCTGACGCATGGGCTGGGATGCTGGTGACACTTGCTGTGCAGCTGCCCTTCGAGCCTCTCCCTCTCGTGCGCAGCATTTCGCACCGGGGGCTCCTGGGGAACGACTACTTGGACTGCTCTGCGGCTTTCATCTATGGTTTACCCTCCTTTCCTAATTGCTTGCACCTTTTTTTGATGGCTTAAGTGTCCTGCCTGCTCACGGTTCTCGCTACAAACAGCCTTGTGCAGCATGAGTCTCCGCACCTCTGTGCAGAAGGTGCCGAAACTGCCTTCTTCCCCTTTTTGTCATTCATGGCCTTTTTTGGGGGACCAGTCTCCTCACTCTCTTTTTCTTTCAATCAATCCGCCCCAGTTGTTTGGGTGGGCGCCGCCTCCGGGCCAGGACAACCTGTTCGGCACCCCGCCGGGCCAGTAGCCGCCAGTAGCACCAGTTTGGCCCCTTTTGTTCTTTTTTCTTTCTTTTTCGTAAGAAGAGAAAATGAATTCGCTCGGTCTAGATAGCGAAGTTCCCCCCCCCCCATCCAGCAGTGACACCAGTACAAAAAGAAAGGCTGAGGAGGAGAGTGAGGAGTAGCATGCACCTCGTGGTGAACCCATGAACACGATTGGCCCGAGATTCTTATTTCTTAGTTATTTTAATAATGATACCGTTAAAAAAATAAAGAAAGCCTGCTTTTATCATTTTATCGTTTTACGAAGCCGTAAAAATGGAGGAGTGGAAGGAAATACACGTCAAGGAGCGGGTGGAAGAGTACGAAAGTGCCCAACTGAAGAAGCTCGGCTTAGAGGGCCTTTCACTCGGCCCGCAGCTGCCAGAGCAGCTGTTGCAGTTCCTGCGTTGTGAGTTCATTCGTGCCCCAGAAGAGCTAAACGTGGAGCATAACCAGCTGGAGAGTCTGCCTACCAGCTTGGACGACGTAACGTGGCTTTCCACCCTACGTGTCCTGCAGAGTGCCGACAACCGCCTCACTGCACTGCCTCAACACTTAGGGACTCTCACCAACCTCACTCGCCTTGGTTCGTCTTCGTTCTTTTACGTTTTATGTGTACAAAATATATTTTGCTTCATTTTTTCGGCTTTCGCGGGATGCGTTAATAAGCGGCTCGCGCAGAGCTTGACCGGAATGAGCTGGCTGTACTTCCGGAGAGTATCGGCCAACTGAAGCGGCTCACGCACCTCTCCCTTACCTCAAACAAGCTCACCGATTTGCCGTTGGCCATCGGTACGGTTGTCAAGAGGCGCGCCCGTCTCTTCGTTTGAATTGCCTCTATATATTGACTTGCTGTGCTCTTTGGACCATCGGCAGGCGAGCTGGAGAGCCTGGAGACTCTTCACCTGGCCAACAACGAGCTCTCCCACCTTCCGCTCAGCATGGCCGATCTGCCGCGCCTCCAAATCTTGATGATCAACAACAACAAGTTTACGGTCTTCCCGTTGGTGATTCCTCACGTCACGTCGTTGACGAGCCTCTCCTTCGCCTTCAATGACGGCATCCGCGTACATAGCTCCGCCTCCATCATCATCATCATGGCTGTGATTTCCCCTTCCCTTCGCGCGTGGTGTTGATTCTCCCCCGATTCGTCCACTCCGCAGGAGATCCCGTCGCTGCAGAGCCTCGCGCAGCTCACGGAGCTGCAGGTGGAGGAGGGCAAGAAGTTCGGCATCCCGAGCGAGCTGGTGACCCAGGGCCCGTCCGCCATCTTTGCCCACCTCACCTTCCTGGCCAAGTTCCCCGCCGTTAGCATCGACTTTGAGCGACACTGGGTGCCCGACGAGCAGGCCTCGCGCTGCGCCATCTGCCAATCCAACTTCACCGCCTTCTTCCGCAAGGTGCGCTCGGCTAGACGCCTCCTGCCGGCAGCTCCTCCGTCCCTCCGTCCGTCCCTCACCAACCTCCTCCTCCCCCCCCCCCCAAATCTCTTTCCAAAAACCAAAGCACCACTGCCGGATGTGCGGCCGCGTGGCGTGCAAGAAGTGCACCGACAAGAAGCACGCCATCCCGCCCAACAACGAGGTGCGCCCTCCTCTCGCGCCATCGCACGATCCCCGCGGCCTCACACTTGAGGGTGACCCTTCATGCGGGCTCTTCCTTGACGGTGATGATGCTGATGGCTGATGATGATGATGACTCCCGCAGGGCTTGCATCGAGTGTGCAATGAGTGCTACGGTCTGATTGGCGGTCCGTTGTCTCCGCGCTCGCAAGGGGGATCCCGACCCAAGGACACCAGTAAAAGTACGCATATGCGTGAGTGCTTTGGCCATGCGTGTGTGTGTGCGCGCGCGCCGTGCCTCTCAGAGTGCTTACAAACGGCGACTGATGACGATGATGACGATGGCGGGGCTGCTGGTGGGCTTCCTTTTGTTGGTGATGGTGGTGGTGATGATAATGGGAGCAGGCGGAAGCCGGTCGGCCGAACCCCAGGCGTGGGGCCTCACCGCAGCCGATCGTCAAAGCCTGACGGTCTCGCAGCAGCGCTCTAAGCTGGAGGCGCAAAGGACCGACCTCGATGCTCAGATCGCCGCCAAGACCCAATCGCGGTGCGTGCGATCTCTGCGGGTCCAGAAGAAGAAGAAAGAAAGAAAGGAAGAAAGCAAAGGGAGAAGAAGGATGGTGGGCCTCAAGAGATGGACTCGCGATTTGGCTTGTGTGGGTGGGTGGGGTATGTGGGGGGCGAATGGGCATGCAGGAGCGGCGTGGCCAAGTTGGTCGGTTTCTACGCCAAGGATCCCGTCGCGCAGAAGACGGCAATGGCCGAGCTCGAGCAGATGGACCGCGATATCGCCTCCCTCGCTGCGCATCGGGAAACGGTGGTACAGCAGGTGGGGGCGCTCACAGAAGAAGAAGAAGAAGTGCCCGTAGCAGCAGCGGCGGCGGCGGCGACGCAGCACGAGGGAGCAGTCCCAACCGAGTATCTCTCCCAAGCGTCACAGGAGCCGATGCGGGCCAAAGTTCTCTACACGTTCCAGGCGCAAAATGCGGGTGAGATCGATGTGTTTTCGGGCACCATCGTCAACCTGGCAGAGCCCGAACCCAATGGCGAATGGTGCGTTGCTGCCCCTCCCCCCCCCTTGCCTCCCTGTGCGCATTCCGACACTCGGAGCCCGGGTCATGACACACAAACCCCCTCCAACTTTCCAACACAAGGTGGTTTATCGAGTTCAACGGCCAGACGGGCTACGTCCCATACACCTACCTGACGCGTCTGTAGACGCAGGTGTGCAGATGATGCGATGATGTCTTCATTAAATGTTGTTGTTAAGAAGGCGCCTTCGGGGTGGGGCCAGTTGCGTACCCGGCCTTTTACCTTTTGTTGTTGGGGAACCACGCAAAAAACGGTTACCCTTGCCGCGAGCTCTCGGTTCCGTTGTTGTGCGTTAACTTGGAAGAAGAGCTGAGGCAGAGCCAATGTCGTCCCCCAAGAGAGTCGCCAAGAGGAAGACACCAGAGGATGCAGGAAAGGAAAAGACCAGCAAAGCGGCCCAGAAGGGCGGCAGCCCGGCGAAGTTGAAGCGTGCGAACACCATGGCGACTGCGGTCAAGGAGGGCAGCCAGTTCCTGGACCGCACCCCTACGGACAGCCCATCCAAGCGCCGGGCTTCCTCCCGCCTTGCCGCGACGAGCCCCACAGCTTCACCTCGCCCTACTAAGCGCGCCAGGACAGCCAAGGCGCAGAAGGAAACGGAAGAGGAGGAAGAGAAGGAGGAGGAGGAGGAGGAAAAGGGAAAGGCTAAGGGCAAGGGATCCTCGCTCCTTAAGGTGGCTCAGGAAGCACAGTACTTCCTCGGCAAGGGAACTGGAAACCCAATTGGCAAGACACGCAGCCAGAGCGCCAAGGCCAAGGCAGGAGCCAACAAAAAGCCGCCCACGCCCAAGAAGGCCACCACCAAGAAGGGCAAGAAGGCTCCGAAGAAAGCCTCCGCCTAACCTCACTGCTACAAAATTGGACAAGCGTACACAATGATAGACTTTGAACTACTTCCTGCAGACCATCCTTGTTCCTGTCCGTGTGGCAGGTGACATCAGACAGACACAGGCACACACATGATGCGAACACACTTGGACTTGGGTAAAGAGAGAGAGTTTGATGGGGGCCGCGATAAAACAAGAACAGGCACACGGATCACGGTTGAGGATGTTGAGCCAAGAAGGCGTTGATCTCAGCCACCTCGGCGCGCATCTTGTCGAGGAAGTGCGGGTCGCTGTTGGCGAGCTCGAGGTACTTATCGTGGGCCTTCTGTCGCCTCTGGAAGTCCTTCTGCAGCTTGCTCTTGGCGCTCTTGGCCAGCTCCTTCCCCTCGGCGTCGTGCGTCGGGAAGCCCTTCTCGTCGAACTGCGAGTAGGGGCCCGACCTGTAGGCCTCAGCAGGCGACTGACGCGCGCTCTCGTGGGCCTCGATCTCCTTCTCCAGTGTCGCCTTCCGGTTCTTCTTCTTCTGCAGCTCCTCTGTGCTCCACAGCAGCAGCAGCAAATTTGGCGTCAGCGCGCGCACTTCCTCCTCCTCCTCGCGAACACGCCTATTTGGGGGGGGGGGTTGGGGAGGGAAGTACTCTTGAGGAGGCCCTGCTCGCGCTCGGCCACCTCCTTCATGAGCTCCTCAGGAGGAGCCCTGGTCCACAAGTTGACACCGTCATCCTCGAGACGAACGCCCAATGGCGGCATCACGCGGTCGCGCAGAGTGTCGGTCATCTGGAGGAACTCGGTGTGCGGCTTCTTCTCCTTGGCGGCCGTGCGCACGGTCTGGCGGAAGCGCGCGAGCGCGTCGAGCACCTCCTTGGTGTTGCTGCCCGCCGACTCAGACGAGCCCGACGACTTGCCGTAGCCGTGCTCCGGGAACTCGATGCCCATCACGCCGAGGATGTGGGCGATGTAGGAGGCCAGCTTGTTGAGGAGAAGCGCCTTGGCCGGCTGCTCCTTGCTCTTGCGGAGGTTGATGTAGGCATTGGCCGCGTTGACGAGCGAAAACAGCTGCTGCATCACCTGCGGCGTGTCAAAGTTGTTGAGGAAGGCCGCGTGCACGGCCTCCTGGACCTCGGCGAACTTGTTCTGCAGCGTCTTGTCCTCGACGTCCCACTTTTGCACGGAACTGCCCACCTTGCCAGCGCTCTGATATAGGGAGTTAAACTCCCAAACGGCTCATGGTGCTTTGGAGGGAGGGGTGTGTGTGTGTGTGCCTGTTCGTCGAGGTAGATCTGGTGGACGGTCTCGAAGAAGCGGAGGAGGGTCTTTTCCTTGTTCTTGATCTCGGTCATGCCGTCCTTCCGGTCAAAGTCCATCACGCTCCACCACAGCGTGCCCACAAAGTAGAGGCGCATCTGACCGGAAAGAAACGACCCCCCCCCACCAAACACCAAAGCAACACGCACGACGTAAGCGGCCAGCTCAGACCAAAGCGAGGGTGAGAGAGAAAAGAGAGAGAAAGAGAAAGAAGAAAAAAGGAAGAAAAGAGACCTGGCGCGGGGAGCAGATGGCGAGGGCCTCGCGGATGGTGATAAAGTTCTTGAGGGACTTGGACATCTTGAGGCCGTCGATGTGGAGGTGGCCGGAGTGGAGGAAGTAGTTGACCCACTGCTTGCAGCCAAAGTGGGCCTCCGACTGGGCGAGCTCGTTGTCGTGGTGCGGGAAGCGGAGGTCGGAGCCGCCCGAGTGGATGTCCATGTTGTCGCCAAAGAGGTCCGAGGCCATGGCCGAGCACTCGATGTGCCAGCCGGGACGGCCGGGGCCCCACGGCGAAGGCCACGAGGGCTCGCCCGGCTTGGACGACTTCCACAGCGCAAAGTCGTTCTCGGAGGCGCGGTTGTCGCGCTTCTCGGAGAGGGCGCCCTCGCCCGACTTGAGGAGCTTGCCGTCGCCCACGGACCAGGGCTCGAGCTTGGCGTAGGCGTGGCCCTTGGCCGAGAAGGCCTGCGTGTGGAAGTAGACCGACCCGTTGGACTCGTAGGCAAACCCGTTGTCAACGATCTTCTGCACGAACTCGACGATCTCCGACAGGTACTCGGTCACGCGGGTCATCACGTCCGGCATGCGCACGCCCAGCGCCGCCATGTCGGCCAGGAACTCCTCTTCGTACTTGGCGGCGTGCGCGCGGAAGATGCTCTCCTCCGTCACCGAGTGCCCGTGCCGCTTGTCGAGCAGGTCGGCCACGACGTCCCGCACGCCTGCCACCCGCTCAAAGGCCTCGGCGGCCGGGACCGCCTGTCCACCCTGGACGCGCTCGCGCAGCTGGGCCAGCGCGCTCTTGGCTTCGGGCACGCGCGCGAGCTTCTCGGACAGAAGCTTCTTCTCGGCCTCCTTCTCAAAGGTCTTGTTCTTCTTCTTCAGGGCCACGAGCTGCTCGATCTCGCCGGTCAGTTCCTGAATCTTCTTCTCGAGGTCGGCCTCGTAATCGCGGAAGGCCTCCGCAATGTCGTCGAGCACTTGCACGGTGAGGGAAGTGTGCTGCTCCTCATACTGCTTGAGGAGATGGTTCTTGCGCGCGCGCAGGATGATCTTGTCATCAACGTCGGTGATGTTCATCACAGCGTACACGTCGTAGTGGAAGTAGTCCTCCAGGATGCGGCGGATCACGTCGAACGTCAGGTAGTTCCTGCAAGTGTGTGCCGTCAGTGGATGGGGAAAGGTGGTGATCTTCCAAGCGAACAACTGCAACCCGCTATTGTTGGGAGGGAGTAATGCTGCCTACCTGGCATGCCCGAAGTGGGCCGAGTCATACACAGTCGGGCCGCATATGTACCACTTGATTTGATTTCCCTTTTGCGGGCGGAAAGGCACAAGAACGTTGGACTTCTTGTCAACCTTCAAGCTGTTCAGAACACGCAATCCTGCAAATTTTGATTGTTTTTACGCTGGCGGTCTCATCGGAAGAGATTTAAAAAAGAGGTACCTTTGTCAACTCCTTCCGCTGGCTCGTGCCAGTGAGGCTGAGGGGTGTTCTTCTTCGTTTTGGGCACTTTCTTGT
Source organism: Acanthamoeba lenticulata (assembly GCA_002179805.1). Classification (NCBI taxonomy): domain Eukaryota; phylum Discosea; order Longamoebia; family Acanthamoebidae; genus Acanthamoeba; species Acanthamoeba lenticulata. The sequence goes on along the minus strand of NAVB01000003.1, from coordinate 123,211 downwards.
CCGTGGCTTGCGTGGGTTCCTCCATGGTGCGGTCTTCGAGATGAGCGGTGCAGCAGCAAGCCTTTGCCTTCTCGTTTCACGAATTGTGCAAGAACGCGAAGGGCGAAAACGATCTCCAAATTTGTTTCGAAACTGGTCTCGAAACAAATTTGGCGCAAAGAGATGGAGTGGGCCACGGAAGAAGAGGGAAGGGGGCGAGGGCACCAGTTCCCATCCTTGGTGGGTGGCCTGCACGTGGTGAGGAATGGCTTAGCCATCAAAGACATATTTGTTCGCTCACAACACAAGGGAACCTACTTAGGGGCTGAGCGTGATGGCAGCGCATTTGCAAATCGTCCTCGCACTTCGCTTTTCAACAAAGATGCTTGGACCTTGGAGATCTTCAAGGTCAACGAGCGCGTGGAAATGGAAATGAAGGCCTCGCGCGAGATTTTCGAGAAGGAAGCGCACACCTCACCCCGCGACTACGTTTCCTCCACCTCAACCTCGTCAGCCTCCTCCGGTGATCGTGGGCCGATGGGTGGAAGCAGCGATTTTCTTCCCATTTTCGGCGATGGACGAGAGGAAGTGGACGTCATGTACTACTTTGGCTTCAAGAGTCACCTCGGGCGCTACCTCGGCGTAGAGCACTTGCCCCCGATATTCTCTCTGCCCTCAGCCCCTTCCTTTCCCTCCTCACCCAGCGGCGTTCCGCTTCCCGCCGCCTCCCCCTCTCCCAGCCGCTCCCCTCGCCAGCCGCTGGTGGTGAATGCTGGCTTCGACGAGCCAAACGTCGACTGCCTCTGGGTCATCTATCAGGTACCGCACGCGCTTTATGCACGCGCACATGCGCGGATCTCGGCCTGCTCTGGGCCATCGCGCCTCGGTGTTGGCGTGCTAACTCAACAGGCACCCACATGCACAGATTCGGCGCGGCGTGTGGGCGTTAAAGAGTCAGCGAGGAGACGGTCCGTGGTTGTGCGTGGAGGGGGACACGGGCGAGCTGGTGCTGCACGATGAACCATTGCCGGTGGATGCGCGATTTTTTTGGGGCTTCACCACCGTGCGCAAACGCGTCAAGCTGCTTGCCAGCCACCAGCGATACCTGTCGGCGGAGCTCAATCGATCGGTTCGTTTGCTCCGTCCTCCTTCCTCACGGCGTGCCGAGGACCTCACGCGCCTCCCTCCGTGTGGCCATGTGCCTTTGGTCCTGCGTGGGCGCCCGCGTTGCGCAGGTGGTGGCCAACCGCGAGCGCGCAGGGCCGTGGGAAACGTGGATAGCAGAGCGCCTCCCCAGCAGCAGGTGGACTCTGCTCAGCTACCACGGGTACATTCCACAACAAAGAGAAAGAACCGCTTTGTCTTTCTCTTCCTTTGTGTGCGGCTGCGTCTTCCTTCAGCTGCTCACCGGCAGATTCACCCTCCTACACAGGTACTACCTATCGGGGCTCAACGATGGCATGGTCGTTGCCAATCAGGGGGTGCCGCGAGAAGCAGAACAGGTGCTCCACTGCTTCACACTGCGCTTGAGTCTGACGCTATCACTGATGTGTGTCCTGTTATTCTGCTTCTTTTTCTTCTTCTTTCACCGCCATAGTGGGAGCTGGTCCCTATCCGGAAGGGTGTTTTTGGCCTCAAGGTACTGCAGGAAGCTCCCCCGTCAACCGCTCCACGCCAGGCCCGGACTCAACAAACCCGTGTGTGCGCGCGTGTGTGGCGGGAAACAGAGCCTGTACAGCCGATATTTATGCATCACGCCCGAAAAGGACGGGCGCGTGCTCTCCCAAGCACAGAACGCGCTCAAGGGCAAGCGACTGGAAGAGTGGGCCGTGCAGAAGGACTACCAGCTGCGGCGTATCACGAAGACGCTCATCCCACTCAGCTCGGTGGCCGACATTCCACTTCCGGCGTCCAATGCTGCCGCATCGCCATCTCTGGCGACCGCAAGCGGGAGCGCCACCAAGGGCAGGCGAGTGTCCTACCCGCCCATCAGTCGGTCCTGACACACATACACCAAAAGGCAAAGAAGAAAACGCAACCTTTTTCTCTGACACTTTTTCCGTTGGAGCAATTTTGCGCAACACAACATCACACGTTGGCCATCTTCTTTACGCGCGTAGTGATAGGGCAGCAAGCGAACATTTGCTCCCCTTCCTGAATTCTCTTCCTCAAAATGGATGGACGGAAGAGGAGCTCGACCGGAATGGGTGGCTTGGCCCGCAAAGGAGACAAGAAGGGCCTCCCTGCCCCGGCTCAAGGCGCAGGGAGCGGCAATGTATCCACCACGCCCATCAATCGAACATCAGTGGACGAAGACGCGCGTCCTCAATGGGGCGCTACGATGACCCTGAAGACAGAAGCTTCCCATGCTGAGAAGATTAAGCGGTCTTCGTCCCCCAGGGGCAGCATTATTGTCAAGGACAAAGACACTCCCTCAGATTTCATCTTCAAAACTTTGCTTGGCGAGTTCAGGGAGCTGGCCAAGAAAAAGATCGAGGACATCATGACCGAACGCATCGTACGCCCGCAGCTTATTTTATATTATTTTATATTATTTTAATATAATTTTGCACAACGTCGTGTGCGCACCGCCAATAACTCATCACCATCCCATGTTCATGACCTTCCTTTTTGCCGCCTCCATCCTGCAGGACACCATCTCGCTACTCAGCGATGTGTTTGATGCTGCCGAAGACCCTATCTTCAGTCAGCTCGTAGAAGCGCTGAGCCAGTTGTCCGAAAATTGTGTGCCCTTCCTCATCCGCGCGCTCATCAACTGGAAGTCCAATCAGCAGTTCCTTGCCAGCCAGACCTTCAAACCGCCAGCGTATTCTCTCTCATTCTCCATTTCTTTTGTTCAACGGGCCCTCTGTTTACAAGGTGGCGCGTTCGTGTGCGTCGTGCAGTGGCCTGGCTAAGGTGTCAGCCAAGGACACGATCCAGGTGCTCGATGAGCGGCTGAAGCTGGCCGTCGACTACATCTTTGGCACCACGTTGCTGGCGGTGCTCAAGCACTCTTCGGCCAAGGACACGCTTCGATGGCTGGAAAGCGGGTCTGGCCTTGATGAAGATCTTGCCGCCCAGCTGGAGACCATGTGCTTTGATCACTTCCGCCCCGGCACCGAGAAGCCCAGCAAAGGCGTCGATTCAGGCCTCGTCAAGGCTCTCTCTGCCAACCGCAGGGAGATCCCGGAACTCTACGCCCAGATCCTTGGCCTTCTCTCTCGACACAGGTTCGTGCCTGCCTGCAGCCTGCGCTCTCAACCGCGGCCTTCTTTCTCCCTTCTCCAACTGTTTGGTGCATGACACGCGTCGTGCTACCAGACTGGGTCAAATGACGGCCATGCTCTTCCGAGAGATCATATCGCCTTCGGCCAAGGGCCCACAGCTGACCAAGAGCACGACCCTGCTCGAAGGCGTCCGCTACGTTCAGCTCCGAGTACGTGCCTTTATTTATTTATTTATTTATTCTTTTATATATGAAAGGATTCTTGTGTTTTGCATTTTTGTTTAGTGCTTTATTGACACATTCTATGGCGCGTCCACCCGGTTTAAAGCTTGACACCAAGCCGGGCCTGGATCAGGCGCACAACTTTGTGTCACGCTACTTTGACCTGTTCAAGCACAAGTCGCGAAATCTTAAGGTACGCTTGACTCTGTGAGCGCCAGGGTGCTTGGGCAAACTGCTACGTTGCAAGTCACTGACATCGGTGCCTCCGGTGTGGCACGGGTGTGGCAATTCAGACTCAATTGTCGAGAACGATTGTATCCATATTCACGCCGCTTGTGAAGCAGCAGCCCTACACCACGGGTCTCGACTACAGCGCGTGGCACACCCTCATCTCGTCCATTTTCCTCCTCTATTCGAAAAAGCTCAAGAAGTCGCGCAGCATACAGGTTTGCCCTTCCTCCTCCGTGACCTTTCTTCATCTTTTTCCCCTTCACGACTGAGCCTGGCCATTCGTGATGATGCCGGTGACAGACGTGGTATCCGTTGCTGGCAAACCTGCTGTGCTTGTGTGACAACACGGTCTTCCTTTCGCAGTTTTGGCCCTTCGTGGAAACCTTGACGAAGCTGCTCAAGGTGCCCTCATTACCTTCTCTGCTGCTCGTACCACACCCTCCCACCACCACCACCACCTCCGCTTATGCGTATTCTCCAGACCTATTTCTCTGTTGACATACGCCTAATTGCGAGGACTTGCGGTGGAATAGAAATATGAATAGAAATATGAATAACACACATAATCTTACCTACATTTCCATTTCAATAATTTATATATAAAAATATACATATATAAATGTAAAAACATACTCTTCATGTTGTGCTCACGCTCCTCCTTCAGGACAAGGCCAACAAACCCGTCGCGCTCGAGTCGCTCTACCTCATCCTCCTCACCTACCTCACCAAGCACACGGAACCGGCCGAGCAACAGACCAAGCGGCTCGCCACCATCACCTCTCACATCTTCCCCAGCGGCACGTGGAAGGTACCGTCCGTCGTGCCTCCTTTCACACAACCCGTTGGCGTTGCGGAAGCCCTCCCGCCTCTCCCGTTTTGCCTGTCTCATCACGAGCCTCTTCACGCCACAGGGCCAGAGCGAGGCCACGGATACGATCTACATCGACATCATCTCCATCATTGCGCACAATAAGCTGGACTATGCCATGAACAAGATCATCTTTGATCTGCTTCGCTCCGAGCCCTTCTGCCCCGAGTATCCTTCACCTTATTCTTCTTTCTCCTTATGGGCCAGGTCGACTGACGTGCCCCTCTATTTCTTCGCGCGTGGCGTGATGTACAGACGGGTGGGGATAGGCATCCACGGCCTGCTCAGCATTGTGTGTAACCTGGAGAATGGCGGCGGCTTCCGCGACCCCTTCAACGCTTCGCAGAACGCCATCCCTCAGCGTCCCCCAGCCGCCATCAAGGAATACATGTACGTCGCCCGCCCTTGCCTTGAGGCTACCCGAGTCGCCGGCCTCACACCTCCTGACCCACTAACAACGATGCAGGCCGACTATCAACTTTTGCTTCTCGAGCATTCTATCCACGCTCGACAAAATATGCGGGCAGCTCACCCTTCTTCACTCGTCCAAACAAGCGCAAGGCACGTTCCTCGTTCTCCTTAAAAATATAAACAGTGTTGTGCCGCCTTTCTCACGTCCTCGCGACATCGTCATCCCTTGTCTTTCAATGTAATTATTTTCTTCTTCTTCTTCTCTCTCCTCCTCTTCCTTGTATTCTATTCTCTACAGAGACGCTGCAGAAGGAAAAAGCCGCGTTACATTTGTTGAGGACCGTGCTGAGCTGCATTCCCTTCTGCTATCCGACCGCCACGTCGACCGACAAACTGATGAACATGCTCGGCCGGCACCTCATTCACCTTGACAGATGTACGTCCAGCACAAGCGCTCGGTCGGTGGCTGCAGCTTCATGCCTTTTCCAAACAAGCCTTTTATTTTTTGCTGATATAAACGCGTACCTCTCCCAGACGTGCGGGAGCAAGCGCTGGCCGCGTTGTCGCGCATGATGAAGGCGTGTCCGCTGTTGCGTCCGGCCGTGGTGCATGGTGTTGCCGACATGGTCCTCAGCATCCCGGACACCAACGACAAGCTCCTGTACCACGCTCTCCACAAGGTTGGCTTGTTGGCTTGTTTCTCTTCTCCACTCCCCCTTTCGTGTTGGTCAGTCTGCTGATGACACCATCACACCATCACCACCCTTCTCCCGCGCGCGTTGCATGTCAACAGCTGTCGAATCTGCTGCACCAGTGGCCGCGTGGGACGAGCGACAGCCTCGTGTACCCGGACGACGCGGACGTGTTCGATGTTCGCTACCTGCCCGACGATCCGGTCACGGGCGCCAGCACTCCGCTCCCCTCCACCCCCACCCAGGTGCTCTCCTCCCGCCTCTCGCTCCGCCCCCGCGCGCCCATCCACGATGGTCCCTGCGCAAAGCTGACCGCTGGCGTGTGCGGCAGAGCTTCGACCCCGTGCCGGAGATGCAAGTGGAGATGTTGCGCCACTTCCATCCGCACCGGGTGGAGGCCGTGGCGCTGGTGTTCCTGTGCCTGCCCTACCCCAACATCCGTGCCCTTGCCATCGAGATCCTCCAGTCCGTGCGCTCCATCGCCAACGCCCTCTCCGAGGCCGCCTCCCGGGAAGACGGCGACGACGAGGTGCGGTCCCACCACACAAGAGGCTCATCGCTCGGGCTTGCGCAGCAGACGGACGGTCTCACATCTCTTTCCTCCGGGATATTGCAGGAGGAGCTGACGCCCACGCGCGTGATGGACATCATCGACGAGACGGGACCCGATGTGGTGAATCGGCTCAACCAAGACTACCGCTTCCGCCGGCTGTTCCAGATGGGCCTCCCCAACATCAAGTCGCTCGAGCGCCTCTGGTCCTCTCAGAGCAACGAGGTGCGCGTCCTCCACTTATTGGCCTTCCCTCCTCCTCCTCCTTTCCCGTGTGTTGGTATCAGCATGCTGACACACGAGGCGACTTCACCCCCTGTTCTCGCTGTGCAGGATCAAATCTTCTGGACGTACTGCCTGGGCGCCCTCATGCCTCTCACGCTCAACCTGTGCCCGGAGGCCATCAACACCGCGTGGCACATCGTCTGTTCACGCATGAAGCATGTCAAGCCCGAGGACAAGTCTCCCGTCTCGCCCGAGGTGCGTGAGCCTAGCCCCGTCCGGAGTCTCCGGTGGTCCTCCATACGACGGGGATTGGTGAGCGCTGATCGTTTTTGGTCCTGGTCCATGCCGCACTCGCGGACTGCAGGAGGTGGAGCACGCGTACGCGTGGCAGAACTACAGCGTGGTGGCCTGCGCCACGGTGTCCGATTACGTGGTCAAGTCGGTGGGGCCCGGCCGGCACCGCATTGACTGCTGGCCGGCGTCAGTGGCTGATCTCTTCAACTTCATCTTGCCGCTCCTCAAATCCGATCTGCATTGGAACGCGGCCGTCATGGTGCGTTGTCTTTCTCAAGTTTTACCTTTTGGGTGGGCTTGAAGGATAAGCTCATCTCAAATGCATGCGCGGTGGGATCGAACCAGGCGCTCGAGCGATGCAACTATTCGGCCTACGACGTGCTCTTCGAGACGCTTCGCCCCTATGAGCAAGAATACATGCGCCGTCGCCGCAAGGGCGTCGACCAGCTCCGCAATCACGTCAGCTGTACGTGGATCTGCTTATCTCTCTGCGTGTGTCTTTCGGGTTGGAGACTTTTCATTGCGCATGGGACCCTCACCGCATTGCACGTTACATCAACAGACATCTACTACTACATCTCGGAGACGTGGCGACAGGGCACGCTGGTGGAGAGCGAGAACCTGCGGCAGGTCTACCTGGCCTACATCCAGGAGACCACCAAGTATCTCTCCCAGCCGGCGGCCGAGTCCATCCTTGACAACCACCAGGTGCGTGCCCCCACCGGGCCCCTCCTTTCGGGTCAAGCTGAGCGCGAGGAGTGTCTACTCTATGTCACGCGAGCTCACCAATCCTTATTAAACACGCGGTGTGGGACAGGCGCTGCGGTACAACATCTGCGGGATCATTGGGAACGTGGCGCGGGAGCTGAGCCTGCAGAGCAATGCGGAGCTGTTCGAGATCTCGCAGCGGAAGCAGCTGTTCTACTTCCTGCTCAACTGGTGTCGCGGGGAGGCCATGCTTCAGGACGAGCAGACTAAGCGCCAGCTGACGAGCACGCTGGGCCAGACGCGCGGGGCCGACAAGAAGAACGCCTACGAGAAGTTTGTGCGGGACCAGACCCTCATGCTCCAGCACCAGGCCTGCTCGGCGGCGGGTGCGCTCCTGCTCGGGCGCGTGTTCGACGAGGAGGCGGTGCACCCGAACGGGTCCGTGTTCGCGTGGGTCAACTCGCTGCTGGAGCAGAAGGAGCGCAAGAAGCTGCACAGCCTCGGACGCATGGCCCTCGAAGGCTTCCTCCAGAACTGCAACCAGTACCCGCAGCTGCTCGAGACAGCCATCAACCAGTGCTACTCAACCAACCCCAGCGTGGCCCGCGGCTACTTCCTGGCCCTGGTCGAGCTCTTCAAGTCGCAGGACGTTGCCCACCCGCTCCCCGTGCTCCTCCTCCTCATCCTCTTCAAGGCGGGCGACGCCGCCATCGTGCTCCGCCGCAACGCCATCCAGCTCCTCCAGCTCGTCGTGCCCGAAAATCTCCGCTACTCGCCGCTGCCCATCAACTCGCTCCTCGACGTCACCTACCGCCGCAGCCAGTACGAGCTCTCCCAGCTCCTGGCCAACCAGAACCCGGGCATCGTGGGCGATATCACCGTCGAGATGGTGCGCCGCCTCGAGATGTGCGAGGCCCAGGGCCAGAAGCAGCTCCTGGGCCTCCTCATCCCGTGGCTCCAGTGCCTCAACCGCCACCTCCACGACCCCAACTGCAGCCCCAACCTCGAGCTCATTGTTGAGGTCCGTGTGTGCTTTCCTCCTTTTACTGTTCTTGTCGACACCACTCACGCGATTTGATGGTGGGCTTGACGGCGCAGAACCTGCTGTTGATCACACTACTCTACGCCGACGACCACCCGCTTCACGTCCAGCAGCTCTGGATCACCCTCGCCGACCAGGTATTTTACTGTGCTTTACGTTCCTTTATTTATTTGTTTTACTTTTTTTTGCCATGATGAGGGCCTACATGGTGGGGACCTGACGATCAACAACTTCGCTGGGGGACAGGAGGAGAACATCGCGAACGTGATCAACTTCCTGCTGGACTTGGGCGCCAAAAAGCGGAACCCGGCCTTTGTGACGCTGGCCAAAAAGGTGATCATCTGGTTCGGGCGTGAGAAGCCGGAGGTGACCGTCAACACGCTGGTGACGCGCCTCTCGTCGTTTAAGCCGGCCACCAACAAGTCGGGTGGCAGCGTCGTGAAGAAGTCGCCCGAGTCTCCGCCGTCGTCGGTGCGCTCGACCTACCTGCCGTCGGCCTTCTCCTCGGTCATGCCGGACATCGTGGCCTACTCCACGCCGGCCCGCGGCCACCTGGCCCTCATCTTCCTCGCCGAGCTGGCCTTTGAGGTCTCGCACGAGTTCCTGCCGCACCTGCCGGTCATCATGCACCAGGTCTTCCTGGGCTTTGACTACCCGCAGACCGCTGTCTTCGAGCATTGCCGCGTGCTCCTCCTCAACCTCATCCACTCGGTCGTCGTCCAGGATATCGAGTCCCGCGGTTCGCTCTGCCCTCGGTCTCTCTCTCCTTTGATGTGAGCTTGCTGACGCGGCATTGCTTGGCGTGGCGCCCACCATGTTGCCTGTACAGAGGAGATGCCGGAGGAGCTGGAGGAGTATCGCGAGGCGGCCGATCTCGAGGAGTACCTGAAAATGCGCGAGGGCAAGCAGCTGTGGCTTAACGAGGACATCTCCCTGCGCAAGGTGGAGCTGGCCTCCTCCCGGGAGCTCATCCGGCTGGCCGAACGCGTAGTGAAGGTCTTTGCCCGGTCCAAGGTCTCCCTGGCCGAGGAATGGGCCACGGAGGCCCTCACGTGGGCCATTTCGTGCCCCTCCTACCACCTCGTCAACCGCTCCTACCAGATGTACCGGTGCGTGTCCTCTCTCTCTTCTCCAAATCCACGCGGTGGCGTGTTGCTGACGTGGCGTGACGTGGCCACAGAGCGCTGCTGCCCTACGCCAAGGAGGTCAAGATCACGCCAATCGACATGCTTGAGTCGATGTTGGTTCGCATCAGCGACCGGACGTCGGAGAACCTGTCGGTGTCGCTGGAGATCCTGCTCACGCTGCAGGGCATTGTGGACACGATGGACACGGCCAAGCTGTGGCTCTATCCGCAGATCTTCTGGGCGGCCATCGCGCTGCTCCACTCGGACTTTGAGCAGGAGTTCCACCAGGCCATCAAGCTCCTCACCAAGATCATCACCCGCTTCAAGGGCTTCTCCGACATTGCCGCGCAGAACGTGTTCCTCACCTACAGTCCCAAGGGCTGGGACCCGCCCTTTGAAGACGTGCAGAAGCTCGTCCTTCGCGGCGTCCTCTCCGTCGAGACCCTCGCCTCCTCTGTCGAGGTTCGTTCACTCCCCTTTCCCTCTTTTATGTACGCCTCCTTAACCCCCCACGTTCTTGTTTGCGTCTTTGGGGGCGGTATTATTTAACAGCTGCTGAGCAAGTTCACGCCCATGCAAAGCGACAAGCTCTTCGAGCCCGAGCCCCTCCGCCTACAATCCAACATCGTGCGCGCTCCCTCCCCCCCCCACATACCTGCTTGCTCGCTTCCTCCACGTTGTGGAGCTCGCGACCAACCGGCCGAACATATGTTTATTTGTTTGTGTGTGTGTGTATGTACATGCGGGGGCAAACAGCTCGGGCTGGTGGTGTACATGGGACTGCACGTGGGGGAGGAGAACGGGGCGCACGAGTGCTACGGGATGGCCGCGGCGCTGACGGAGGCGTGCATGGCCACGTCGCAAAACAAGCTGGGCAAGATCTTCTCCCACTACCGCAAGAAGCAGTACCCGACCATGGAGGCCTTCTTCGAGGAGCTGGCCAAGGCCTTTGTCGAGGCCTTCTTCCCCATGCACGCCGCCCGCGCTCTGAACTTCCTCTTCGACGTACTCGACAAGCTCGAGGAGAATTGGAAGGGTCCGTGCCTCCTCTTCCTTCTTCTCCCGCCCGTGTGGGGCTCTCCTTCGTACAAGAAGCGGGTCTCCTGATCATTGTCTCTTCCCTTGGCGGGCGAGCAGGCGGAAGCGCGGTGGCGGCAGCGGGCTACCACAAGGCCGTGCTGGTGCTCCTCCGCTTCCTCACGGCCGAGGTCGACCTCACGTTCCCCATGCCCCACCAGAAGGTATCCTTTGCCCCACCCCCACCCCTTTCCTCTCTCTCTCGAGCCGCCAGGAAGCGGTGGTCGCGCTCCGCTATGAAACAAGAGAGTGGTCGGTTAAATGGTGGACTTCTGGGGGGTGAATGGCGAAGGTGGCCAAGTGGCTGTCGTGCCTGGCGCGGTTCGTGACGGCCAACTCGTCGCTGTGGAAGGACGCTCTCCGCGTGTTGGAGTGCATCGTGCACCGGTCGGAGCTCTCCCTCTCCCAGATCTTCACCGCCAATTTCCGCCCGCTCCAATACCGCGCCCTCCGCTCCGAGGCACCGCCCTCCTCCCCCAAAGCAGCCCCCCCCAATGGAGGCCTTTCATTCTCCCCCTCAAATCATTCTCTGTCTCTTCGGAGGAGGAAGAAGAGGTGGAGATGAAGGAAGCCGGTGGAGACGAACATCGGGCCGGGGGCTGACGTGCGGTGATGGTGGTGGTATTTGGTATTGGGGGGGGGGGATTGAATTGGGCAGTTTGCGGACCAGGTGCACAAGGGCAACGCGCAGGTGCGCGACACCCTCAAGCTGGTCCTCAAGTCGGCCGACCAAAAGGAGAAGGCCTCCCTCATCTCCCGCGAGTTCTTCGAGTGGATGGCACGTGCCGCCCTGCCCCTCTCTCCCCGTCAGTGGGCACTGCCCACCAACATCCAACCGCCCACCGCCATCTACCATATTGCGGCCCCTTCTCGAGAAGGGAAGGCGGGCACGGAGCTGACGCGGGTGGTGGTGGTGGTGGCGGGATCTGCAGCTCAAGCTGTCGCCGGAGGAGGAGGCCGAGGAGGAGTCGGGAGCACAGAGCCCGCTCGAGGTCAACGAGGATTCGGAAGAAGACGAAATCGATCTCACCGAGGTACGTCGGTTCCCCCCTCCCCAGCATTCTCCTCCTTTTCCGGTGTTGGATCGTGATGGGTGGGAAGGAGCACCTCGCGCCTGACCTGGGCCTTGGCATCGAACTGATTTGTTTTTGGGGGAACCAAATCAGTTCCAGGACGTGTTCAACGTGTTCGGAGGCATCGGGAGTCCCGCAGACAAGATTGCCCACGGCCGGACCCCTCGGCCGGGCGGCCCGCTCTCGCCTCCCGAGATCGACGGTATTCCACCTTTCCCTCCCCTCCCAACATTCAATCACACAAGACTAACGAGCGGATCGGATTTGGGCGTAAAGACAACTTGTCCGGGTCGGAGAAGGAAAAGAACAGCAAGGGCGAGCTCAACGGCAACAAGAAGGGTGGCAAGGGCGAGCGCAACAGCGACGTGGCCGGCAGCGGCGACGAGTCGGCCGAGAGCTCCACCCTTCACGGCTCCGACGAGATCACCACTCTCGGCAGCGGCGGCGCCCCCGAGGCGGTACCGTTCCCTCCCTTCTTCCCCATTTCCACCGTGTTGCGCCTCTTCTTCCTCTTCCTCTTCTTCTTCCTCCTCATTGTCATCGTCATCGTTGCGGTGGCCTGCGCAGGAGATGCCGGTGGACATCCGGTCGGTGTCGCGCAGGTGGCGGAAGCTCTCGGAGCAGCGCAAGTTCAACTCCGAAGCTGATCTGTTTGAGATCTTCCCCATCGCCGGTACATGCGCGCTCGAGCTCTTCCCGCCCATTAGTTGCGACCGCTGACGACGCGTCCATCCATCTCACGCCGTCCACGGTGGCAAAATGGGGGCAGGGCAACTGCTGAACCTGGTGACGCTGGACTATCGGGAGCACTACCGGGCCGATCTCGAGGCGGTGCCCTCACCCGCTGAAAAGCGGCTGCTCCAGGCCCCCGTCTTCAACGCGGATGCCCTCGACCTGCCCCTCTTCCAAGTTCGTTTTCCCTCCGCCGCCAAGTGATTGGTGGCTAGCCGGTGGGGCATCATGGTGGTAACCGGGCGGACACACACACACGCCTCTGGTACAGGCGCCTATATTCGAGGCCAAGCGATCGGTGCTGTTCACGATCGTGTGCTCCAAGTACCGGTCGCTGGCGGAGGCCAACGTCAACTTTGCGCGGACGTTTGCCGAGAAGCGGGCGCAGCTGGTGGAGGCCTTCAACCAGCAGCAGCGGGTCTACCTCGAGCAGAAGGCGGACGTCGACGCCAAGCGGGCCAAGTTGCCGCGGGATCCTGATCAGGAGCCCGATCCGGCGCGCTCGCGCCTTTCCGTGGTGCAGTTTTGCATGGGGGTCGTGCGCCTCCACTACCAGCTCCTGCGGCTCTACCAGATCAACTGCTCTCTTCAGCAGCTCGTCACGGGCCTCCTCGACTCGCCCGAGGTCCCTCCTTCGTCCTTCCGTCCCTCCGTCCCTTCTCGAGGCGAACAAGCTGACACGCATGTGTGCGTGCGTGTGTACAGGCTCTCGGAGACGAATCGGAGGAAGCGGAGAAGCAGAGGTCACTCTTGGAAAAAGAAATGGACAAGAACACCGCCGTGGCGCGGCAGCTCACGGCCAAAGAGCGCGAGCTCATCTCCACCCTGCCAGAGGTCAAGCGAGAGCCCGCACCGTCTTGACAAGGCCGAAGCCTTTGCGCGCCCTCTCTCACCTCTTTTGTTTAGCCATCATTCGAATGATGGCGGCCGCATCATATTTTTGTGTGGTGTGTGTGTACATTTTTCACCCCCATGTTTTCAGCGGGCGCGTGATACCTCGACGTGTCGAGTAGAACAACAAGGTTTTTTGTACTGGTTTTGTGTGTGTTTGGGGGGAGAGAACGAGAGTACATGAACGAGAGAGAGAGATCAGTTCTGCGGCCGGCGAGGCTCGCGGACGAGGGAGAGGTCGAAGAGGTCCTTCTCCTCGAGGTGGGGCAGCTCGCGGAGGAAGGAGTAGATGGGCTCGCTGACGGGGATCTGGTAGGGGGTGACCTGGTACTGGTTGACCTCCTCGATCACGCGGTAGATGAGCTCTCGCTTGCCCACGTTGATCAGGTTGTCCACCTTGTCCGGGTTGCCGTCTTCCATGAACGTCAGATCGGACAAGTACACTCCCCTGTCCACGGCCCCATCGTCGTGTCAGCATACGACCCCAAAAGAGGGAAAGAAGAAGGAAAGAGAGACGCGTACAGGTAGGGGATGCAGGGTGGCGACGACGTGTGGAGAATGTTGCGGTAGTTGCTGAAGGACCCCTGCGGGTTCATGATCTCCTCGAGCCGCTGGAAGGCCTTCGTGAGCTTCCCCTTGACGTCCTTCTTGGTGGCCCGAAGTCGCGAGATCGGACTCGTGTTGATGCCCGCGATGATGCTCTGCAGAGTCAGGCGGGCGGGCGGTGGTGAGAACGGTTTTGGTTGGGGGAGTGGGGAGGAGGGGAACCATGAGGGTGTGGAAGTTCTTGAGCTTGAAGAGCTGGTCGGAGATGTCGATGAACTTCTCGTAGATCTTCTTGCGGGCCTTGTGCGTGTCCTCGTTGAGGATCATCGTCGACACCCAGAAGGAGAGCTTGTTGGCCCGGTGGATCAGCGCCATCACGTTGGGCGATCGGTGCTGGAGCGACTCCTTGTTCCACGACTGGCCCAGCAGCTCCGACGCCTGTGTGTGTCCGTGTCCGTGTCACGCACCACACACGCGCGCGTGAGCGGCCGCGGGGCCGTGCGACAGACGTAAGGGAGAGGGAGGCGTACGGAGATGGAGGAGTAGATCTCGAACTCGATGAGGGTCAGCTGGCGGGCGAGCTCCTCGGCCTTCATGCTCATGAAGAGCGCCGACACGCTCGACACCTGCGGCGCCACGAGCTCCTGCGGCTTGATGAACATCGTCTTCATCTTGTCCTTCCGCTCCAGGATCTGCCCCCCCCCCAAACCCAAAACCATGAGTCCCCCGAGGCCGGTGCTGATGACGGGGACGTTACGCGGTTCCGGAGCTCCTTGGCCACCATGGCGGCGAGGTCGGGGTTGTTCTGCTCGAGCGTGCCGCCGACAAAGTCGAAGATGTGCTGAATGAGCTCCTCGTCAAAGTCGAAGAACTGGTTCTCCACCCAGTACTTGAGCACCACGCACACGCGCAGCTGGATGGCCTTCACTCGCGACGCGTCGACCCGGTCCGTTCGCACGTTGTACCTGCACCAAGCAACATTTTGCTGACGTCAGCATATAATATAATACAACCCAAATCGTGGAATCTGGTTAAGAGGGCGGCTGACGCGGGGGGGGGGAAGGCTGGCGTGCCGCTGAAGGAGCTTGTCAAAGAGCTTGGCCGGGGTGGTGAAGGACTGGTAGGTGGTGATGAAGGTCTTGAGGAACCGCGTGTCGTACTGCGTGTCGGAGGTGAGGGCCTCGACCAGCTTGTTGAGGGACCCCGCCATGATCTTGTTGTTGCCCTCCCTACAGACCGTCGTCGTCCCCCAAGTAGCCGCGGTCAGTCAGTTTTTCTCCGGCGTGGGCCATGGCCTCTGATGGCCAAGCAATTGATTGGGAAGCAAAAGGGATGGGAAGGGGGGGAAGGGGCGGACTCTTTCTTGCCGGCGGCGGCCGAGTGGAGGGGCGCCACGAGCGGCGACGAGGCGGCGTCCTTGGCGGAGGCCACCTGGAAGGACCCGCGGCGCAAGTTGGACGAGTTCTCGGCCTCCTCCTCCCAGATGTCCACGTCGTCCCTCATCGACTCCAGCATCGCTTCGGCGTCAGCGAGGGAGTGGCTGTTGAGGGAGCCGATGCGCTCGCGCTCCTTCTTGCGGACGGCGATGAGCTTGGAGGTCTCGGTGAGGTCGAGCAGGGTGACGATCTTCTTGCACATGCTGGACACGATGGCGGCCAGGTAGAGGATGATGGGCCCGCAGTTGGCCGTCAGGAACAGGTTGGACTTGAGCGAGGACAGGGCCTGCCGCGCGAACAGCATGAGGCCGTTGGACTGCTCGAAGATCAGCTTCTCGTTCATCCGCGTCAGAATCCACGTCTGGTAGTGCCCTGCTCGCCACGTCCCCCCACACGCACGCACACGTCGGTTATTCTCTCGGCTCGAGCCTCATTGGGGGGGGGAGGGGAAGAAGAGTGAAGTGGGGCGCACCGTTGGCGGCAGCGACGGCGCGCTCGTCGCCCTTGCCGGCGGCGGGGATGTTCTCGATGGTGGTGAGCAGGTTGTTGAGGATCTTGGAGAACACGGAAGGCGCCCCGTGCTTGCCGCTGACCTCCATGCACAGGCCCACGATGTTCCTCAGCAGCCGCCCGACTGCGCCGACGCTCTCCCCCAGGCCCGCGGCGTGCTCGGCAAGGGCCGTCGCATCGAGGTCGGGCGCCTGGGCCTGCAGCACGTAGTGGTTGGCCGACACGACAAAGAAGGTGATGGTCTCCCCAAAGGTGGCCACGATGTTGGCCTGCTGCTCCGATGGCGTCCCCACGTTCAACTGGTCCAGCCCCCCCCCACCAGCCGCATCACGTCAGCATGCTGACAGCTCGTGGTCTACAGGATCTTATGTGTGTAGATCTTATGTGTAGACGTACGTCGGGCATGTGGCTGAGCATTTTCTTGTGGGCAGAGCGCGCGATCGTGTTCTGGCGCCACTCGCTGTAGGACTTCATGGTCTTCATGCGCTCCAGGTAGTCGTTCTCCTCCTTGACCTTCTTGCTGAACTCGCTGATCGCCGTGCCTGCGCATCCATCCGTCCATCCATCCATCCACCCATCATCACACCCACCGCACCATTAGGCCACGTCCGTGTACATTGGTGCGGCTGCTGCACGGGCGCGTACCAGAGGAGTTGCGGGCGGACTGCTTGTGCTCGGCCTCCATGGCGTCGAGCAGGCCTGCTCGGCGGCGCAGCACATCATCAGCCCCTCCCCGCCCGGGTGAGAGGGCAGCGGTGGGGCGGAAGGCGGGGATCGACGCACCCTCCTGCTTGGCAAAGTTGACCGGGAGCGAGATGCGGGAGCCCGCCCGGCCCCAGGGGCTCGGGCGCGCTGGGTCGCTCGACTGGGGCGACGGCGTCGGCGAGCCGGGAAGACTCTGCTCGGCCCCCGCGATGGCTCGCACCGACGCCGACTTCTGCAGGTACTGTAGGTCCGCCCGCACCACAATCAACAAACAGAAATATAGACAGATTTATAAGGTCAGATAACCGCGCACGTGCAGAAATCGTAGCGCGCGGAGAGGGAGACGGGGGAGGGGAAGCAGTGTTCGAAGCGTACGGCAGCGTGGGAGGAGGGCGTCTTGACGGCCCGCCCGGGAATCGGTGGCCGCCCGCCGGCTGAGGCATCGTTGCCGTCGGCAGGAGAGGGCGCCGCACCGGTGCGGCGGAGGGTGGCGTCGGCCGGCATCGGTGGCAGCATCGGCGGCGCTCCGCCGGGGTTCATGCCCACGCGATGGAACAGACTCTCGAGCTCCTCCATGTTCTTCTGATAGCTGGGATGGTTGGCCAGCCGCAGCGTTCCCGTGCCGCTCTTGGCACCGCCGCCGGCGCCAGCGCTGGCAGGCGTGGTGGCGGCCGCGGCGTCCGCCGGGGTGGCCATCTGGGTGTCGCTCAGGCCGCGCATGCTCATCGGTCGCGGCAGCTTGGGCGACGAGGACGACGGCAGCGTGGGCGTGGAGAAGGAGGAGGACGGAGATCGATGCGCGGTGGTCGAGGCGGTGGTGGTGGAAGAGGGTGGCGCGTAGACCGAGGAGGAGCGCGAGGCGAGAGGCGAGGGCCCGGGGCTCGGCACGCGCCGCGAGTTGCCGTTGCCACCGCCGGCGGCGGTGACAGGAGACGAGGGGGCGCTGCCGCCGGTGGCCTCGCCGTCCTCGAACTTCTGGATGGAGGAGAGGATCGAGATGGAGAGACACTTGATCTTCTGGGCCAGCCCGCGCTTGATCTCCTGGAACATCTGCTCGCTCTCGGCCACGCGTGTCGGATCAGCCCCAGGTGCGAAAATTGAGCGGCCCGCCGTCACGAACTCCATGAGCAGCTCCGACAGCTCCTTGCCCTCCTTCTCGATTTGGCTGCGCGAGGGCTTGGTTAGCCGTTGCCGGGCACTTGGGAGGGAAGATGGACAGAGAAGGGGAAGAGATTGTGGGGGGGGGACGAACCTGGGGTAGTCGGCTTCGGCGAGTACGAGGGCGGGAGGGAGGATGTCGACGCAGTCGTTGCCCATTTGGATGAGGTTCTTGCAGCAGGCCACGCAATCGCGAGACGTCGACACGAACTTGAGCGACGAGTGCGCCTTGACAGCTTCGTCCACCAGGGTCAGCGCCAGCGCTGTGGTGGTGAGGCGGAGGGGGAAGAGGGCCCCAATTTGTCAGTTACGGCCTGGGAACGAGCTACATGGCTCTGCGTACCGGCCGCCTTGGTCTCGGTGATGATGGCATTCTTCATCTCCGGCCCTGTGGGAAGAACAAGAAGAACAAGAAGGCCGCGATGGCGTCAGTCAACAACGACGACGAAGAAGTGGCGGCCAGGGGCAGGTCGAGGGATGCAGACCCAGAATGGCACCGGCCTCGCCACCAGAGCCGAGACGACCCGAGCCGCGACCAGACGAGGGAGCGGGCGAAGCCGGCGGCGAGTTGATGGGCGACCCGAGCGCGGCAAGCGGGCCCTGATTGGGCCACGTGTTCGTCGCCACGAGGGAGGCCCGCGAGAGCGGGAGGGCAAGCTTCTTCGGGGTCTCCTGGGCCTCGGCCGACTGGGACGTCGGGTCGACCGGCTGCTGCTGTTGTTGGGCACTCGCAGCCGCCTTGCTCGCGCTCACCACCGCTGCCACGCTTTGTGGCCTGTTACGGACAAGAATCATGGTGAGGACGATTAGCAGCCAGGGGCGACAAAAGACCGGGCAAGTACGCACGTGTGCAGGCTGTCGGCCAGTGAGACGAGCTCTTTGATGGAGACGCTCACGTCCCGCAGCGAGTTTGTGACCTTTTGCTTGGTCATCCAGTCGCGCGGGTTGCTGACGACGTGCTTGGAGGCCTTGATCAGGCTGAGGACGGCGTCCTTGACCTGCTGGAGGAGGTCCAGGATCTTCTTCTCCCGCGTGGCGCCAAAGTTGTGCGGCTGCGCGCCCATGTGGGACGTGATCTCTTGGTCGAGCGTCGTGGCCGCCATCGCCAAATTCTTGGCCAGCTGCAGCACCTGCGCTTCGACCTCCCCGTCGCCCTCCTCCGGCTCCGCCACGTCCTCGTTTTCGTCGGCCAAGGTGAGCTTGGTCGACTGGAGCTCGACAAACTCGGCCAGGGCGCGGCAGTCGGCGATCACCTGCTTGGAGGCCTCGCGGATGGCGCCGGCAAAGTCCTTCATCTCGGCCTTCTTGGCCTTGACCTTGGCCTGCATCAGCGCGTTGGGCCCTCGGGGCATCGTCAGCGAGCTCCCCGGGTGGTTACTGCGCGAGGGCGCTGGCGACGGTGACGGCGCGGCGGCTGGCGTGCTCGGGGCGGGAGGCGGGAGCGATTCCCAGGCGGGGAAGGGATCCTGCAGGCTGCTCATGCGCTCCGGGGTGGCCTCGTTGTCCTTGAGCAGGCACGCGTCGAGCAGCCGGCTGATGGCTTCCTCGTCCAAATCGTGGCCACCTGGATGAGAGAGCAATACCGCGTGTCGGGTCAGCGCGTTGACAACGACGCGCCGGAGCGGAGGAGGTCTGACGAACCGAGGAAAAGAATCTCCTGTCGCTTGCTGCCTCGCCCGCTGGCCATGGACCAGTCCTCCCCACCCGTGATGTCGACCGAGCTCGAGTTCTGGGACCAGTAGCCCCAGCGATCGGGGCGCGTGACGAACCACACAATGCCCTTGGCCCGCACCACGGCCTTCAGGTGGGAGATGCTCGACGAGGCCACCTTCCACAGCCGCTCAGGCTGGAAGGGCCGCTGCGCCCGGTACACGAACGATTTGCCAAATTGATCGGACGGCGTCCAAGCTGTGTGCATGTGTGTGTGGAGCGTGAGTGCGCTGCGTCGACACCCACATGGTACACACACGAGACAACCATGCATAAGCGGGCGGATCCAAGCGGGGAGAACTGCGCACGTTGCTGAGGCCACGAGGGCAGAGCCATGACGCGGTCGAGCGCGAAGAGGCCCGTGTTGGTGAGCAGCGTGGGCGCGAGGTCGGCGTGCGTGGCGTGGTAGAGCCGGGCGTCGAGCTCGTCGGTGGAATTATGGGCCACGAGGCGCATGGCCGTCTCCACCTTCTTCAGTTCTTGGGAGCTGACCAGGTCGGTCTTGTTGAGCACCACCACTTGCGCCGCGGCTAGCTGAGCTCGCACGATTTCCAGCCGCGACTTGGCATCGACGATCAGACGACTCGCGTCGGCGACACAGATGACGGCGTCCAGCTGCATTCACGCACGCGCCACAGCCGCGTTCAGGATGGCGCCGCGCTTGGCGAGGCAGGAGCCGCGAAGGGTGAGGGGACGGCTGAGACACGAACCTGCAACAGGCTGGACAGGGAGGTGCCTTGTGCGTCGGAGGAGGAAGTGATAAGTTGAGCGATGTGAAGGGGATTCTGGTCGCCAAGTAGCTCGATGAAGATGTAGTCATACAAATTACTGCGCGCCAAACGCGAGAGGGCCTCAGTGAGGCGCTGAGGCAAGTTGGGGCGATTGCCGACAACCTCCTCCACACAAAGTCGCCCATTTGGGACATTACGCAATCGTCCTCGCACCCAACCCGCCTCCACCGACTCTGCGGTGGCGGAAGATTAGAGATGAAAAAAGAACGTAAATTATAAAAAGGTAAAAGGGAAGCAAATGAAACTGAAGAGGGACGTGTTGAGACGAGAGACTTGCCTTCGGAGAGGGAGTGCAAGAGGAGGGCGATGGAAAGCGGCGAGCCCGTGGGAGCAACGAGCTTGGCTGCGAGACGGTGCAGCAAACTCGTTTTGCCGGACCCATAGAAGCCCGTCACCACGGCCACTGGGACGAACCCTGGCGTCGCACGACCGCTTACTGACGCGGTTCGCATGTGTATATCGACTACGATGGGTTTGTGATTCAAGAGATGAGAAGGTAGAGGGACGCAAAGGGCCCTTCTAGTATGCCTTTCTTTTCACAAGTCCAGTAACCCGAGGGAGAAGAGGAGCGAGTGTGCAAGGGCAGGTCCCCCGCAGTCGCCAGGCGCGGTTGAGAGTTTCTGGGCCAGGCCTCCCAGGCTTCAAAAATTAATTCGATTGTCATGCGTGTCGACAGCGGAGTCCCCGAGTTTGTTGGTTGTTGTGTTCAGCCTCCTGCAACTCAACAGCAGAAGGCTAAGGGGCCTGCCTAGCACTCCAGCGCCTTCTGGTGGTGGACTAGCTAAACCTGCGCTTTCAGGTGCAGCCCACCAGAGGTGGGGAGCTGAAGGGGCGTTCAAAAAAACCGCCTTTTTTGGGTACCTGCCGCCGGCGCAGATTTCGCAGGCATCTCCGGCACTTGCTTCGCGCAGGCAGGAGATGTCGGTTCACTCGTGCTTGGGCGTGACCGCCCCCACGCCCCCCCAAAGCACCCTGGCGAACACGCGCGCAAGACCACAGCTAACGGCTACCGCGAACTACATCACCTTTCTGCTCGCCCTAAACCAGAGCCGTACCGCACACACGCCTCTTCGTTCTTTCCGTTCGCTTTTTCTGCTCCTCTTATCTGTGTTATGTTTCCGTTAGATGAGCTCTCACAACACCGCCGCGAGGATGAAAATGCTGCTCTCGCGCACGGGGAACAACGCCTGCTGCGACTGCGGCGCACCTGGTTCCAATTTCTCTTTCTCTCGCAGCTCTCGCATATCGCTCCATCCTCCTCGCGCGCAAGAGAGTCTGAACGCATGCGCGTACAGACCCCCAGTGGGCTTCCCTCACCTTTGGCTGCTTCTTTTGCATTCGCTGTTCGGGCGTCCACCGGTACACCCCCTCGGCATCTTCCCGTCACTACGACGCACGCCCTCACCCGTGAGCAACAAAACCAGACCATCATCTTTTGTTTCACAGTGGAATTCTGCTCATTATCATGCGCTCCCCATGGTGGGAGGTCTTCCTCCAGATCGCTGGGCTCGGCGGTGTCGCGGGTGCGATCGGTCACGCTGGATACCTGGACCGACCTCCAGCTGCAGGCTATGCGGAAGCGCGGCAATCGCGTCGTCAACGCCATCCTCGAACGCGACGTGCCGCCCGGCCTCCATAAGCCCTCCCTGCGCTCTTCCTTCGAGTGCGCACCTCACCTGATGCCTCGCCATCGCCTGCGCCCCCCTGCTGGGCCCTAGCCGCTGGCACTGACGCGTGCGCGGACGGACAGGGAGCTGAGGGAGTGGATCACCGCCAAGTACGTGGAGCAGCGGTTCCGCCACGTGCCTGCCAACGATGCTGAGTGGGCCCACTTTGAGGCTGACGAGCTTCAGCTCTCTGCGGGTGAGTTGGCCTTTGCCGCTGCTCCTCCTGCTCCTGCCGCGCGCGCCGTCGGTGATGATGATGAGAGCGCCCCGTCGTCTGCGCGGAGCGAGCCATGCCGATCGTCGGAGCCGCCCGCGGGGACGGGGCGCTCGCATCATCTGCCCAGTCGAGTGCACTCATGCAGCATCTCAGCCTTCAGCTCGTCTTTTGACGCCCCCAACAGCAATCCCGATCGCATCACCTCCTCGGCCTCCTCTTCCTCTTCCTCTCATTCTCCGCCACGAATCCACATTCGCCCACTCACGTCGTTGTCTTCGACTTCATTGACCTCCTCCTCGTCGTCGTCGTCGTCGTTGGCGTCGGGCTCTTATACGGCGCGCCCGTCCTCGGCGCGGTCCCACACGTCCGGATTGGGTTCGCTTCTGCTGCGGCGCGGGTCATCCTCCTCCTCTTCACCGTTCTCCTCCTCCGGCGAGGCAGGCGGAGCGGGCGGGGCAACGCTGCGCCGGGCGAGCACCAAGCTGACCAAGCGCGAGATCGAGAAGGGATGGGACAGCCTCCAGAGCGAGTGGCAGGTGGGCGAGAATGACCTCGACGCGCTGGTTCAGCAGCAGCAGCTCGAGCGCAAGCGCATGATCGCCGAAGCCAAACAGCGCAAGAAGCAGGCCAGGCAGTCGGGACTCGGAAGACGCCGATCTACTCTTCTTTCCTTCTCATTTGGCTCTTCTTCTCCTTCCTCTTCATCTTCAATCTCGTCCTCTGGGTCCTCGTCAGCCTCCTCGTTGACGTCGTCGACTTCCTGCACAGCGCCGTCCTCCCAGAAGCTGATGGAAGAAAAAGAAGAGGAGGGCAAGTCTGACGACAACAAAAAGAAGGAGAAGAAGAAGGAGAAGAAGAAGGAGAAAAAGGAGATGGGCCGCTGGAAGAGGATGTCGCGCGACATCTCCGGGCTGCTGGGTTTGACCGGCTCCGCCCCCACGCGCAAGCCCTCCGTCGATGACGAGGCGGCCAAGCCATCGGCTGACGACGAGGCGGGAGCGCGAACACGCCGACGAAGCACATCTCTCGGGCCCGCCACAGCCGTGCAGGACCTCATCACTACTGCTGCTGCGTCGGCGCGATCGGGCGGTGGGCGTGCGCCGCCCCCACTGGCGCCCGTGTCGCTCGCTCCCTCGCCCAAGCCCCGCAAGGGCAGCCGCCTGGGCCTTCGAAGCCCAGCCTCGGCGCGGAGGACAGCAACAACACCAGAAAAAGAAGAGGAAGACCTCTCCAGAGCACGCGGCCTCCCGGACAGCAGCGACGAGGACAGCAGCAAGAAGGAGAAGAAGGAGAAGCAAAAGAAGCAAAAGAACAGGAGCGAAAAACGGAGCCCCACCAGGAAGACAAAGAAGGACTCGCCCTCCCGGCCACGAGCCGAGGCAGAAGACACCGAGAAGGACAAGCTGCTGCGGTGTGTGCGGCCGCTCTGATGGGAGTGAGCAGAATCGCGCTCTCTCGATGCGGTATGACGCCACCGAGACGAGAGCAAAGGCATTTAATTGTTCATAACATGTTCATAGCATAGCGCAACAATCGAGTTGTCTCTCTTCTTCAAATCCGGCCGTTCTATTCAAAAAACAAACAGCACAGGTCGTCGTCGTCATCAACAAGCCTTGTGGGAGGTCAGGCGGAGGAGGAGGAGGCCTGGAGCTCGCGCTTGAGGGCGAGGGTGCGCTCGTCGGCGTGCTGGAGGTAGCGGGCGAGCTTGGCCTGGAGCTGCTTGTGGGCCCCGTGCAGTCGGTTGCGCTCGGTGGCGGAGAGCGGCGAAGCGGTGTCGCTCACGACGGCCTGGATCTGCTGCTCCAGCTGCTCCAGGCGCGTGTAGGGCAGCCACTCGGCGCAGGGCGCCTCCTTGTTGGGCGTCGTCGCCTCTCGCCATCGCTCCTCCCGCTCGTCGAGCACCTCCGCCAGCAGGTCGATGGCGTCATCGTAGACTCCGAACTTGAGGTACAGATACAGCAGCGTCGCCACGTCGTGTTTCTGTCGTGTCATGTCGCACGCGTGTGCGACGCAAGCGTGAGTTTTCAAACAAACAACACAAAAGGGGCTCCGAGCGGGCAGCGACCTTGAAGGACTCGACGAGCCACTTGGGGAGCTTGATGCGGTTGTCGAGGGCGAGGATCTTGTGGGCGACGGCCCGGCGGTAGCCCTGCACGTGAACGGGGTCGTACTGCTTGAGGTACTTCTTAAGCATCCGCCACGCGCTCGTCACCCCGCCGGTTCCGGCCCCCGTCCAGTCCTCATCGAAGTGGAGGCCCTGCTTCCCGTCTCTGGTGGGCCCATCCCGCCCCACGCCGCGACCAGAGAAAGCGTCGACAATGAGAAGAAATAATAAATAAAATGAAAATGAAAATCCATGGGGGAGGACAAGGCGTCGCGTACGGCGAGAAGTCGACGTGCTGCTGGAGGAGCACGCAGCGCTTGGTGAGGACCTCGAACACGGTGGCCAGGTTGAACCCATACTTGACCGCCAGCGTGATGGCCTTGTCGAAGAAGCCCGCGTCGATCAGCTGCGTGTACACGTCGAACGCTTTCGGGCCTGAGAGAACACACCAGCCCCCCCCCCCCAACCGCAAGCGCCACGCACAAGTCGACGAAAAGTGAGCAGGCGGGGGTTGCTTGCTTGATTGGGAGGAGCGATGGCGGGGGTTTGGGAGGCAAGGGAGAGAAGGGGGGAAGCACCGATGGAGGCGAGCGGGACGGCGGCCTTGAGGAGGGTGAGGTAGGCCATGGTCAGGTGGTACCGCCGCTCGATGTCCTCCAGTGTGGTGACGCCCTCCGCGGCTCCGGCTTGCTGCTGCTGCTCGTTCCCATCCGAGGGCGTGATGGACACGCTCGGCCCGCCCACCAGCGGCGACATGTCTGGATTTTTATATACGATCGCGTTTCGCGTGTCAGGCTCCATCATCTTCATCATCCTCACCATCATCATCATGGTGACGCTCCAAGTATGCTTGTATGTGTAAAGGGGGAGGCGGTACCGAGCACCATCTGGTCGGCGCCGCTGATCCGCTTACGCTTGGGCAGCTGCTTCTGTCGACATATGAAGCCGTTGAAAGAATGGCGTTGAATGGCGTCAGTGCGAGCACCCCGATCCCCCCCCCGTGAATCGTGTTAGGAGATTGGGAGTGGATGGGGGAAAGGAGAGAGAGAGAGAGGGGAGGGGGGATCTGGTACGGGACGCTCGTCGATGGGGGTCTCGGCCTTGTGGATCCACGCGAACTTGGGGTCCACCAGGCGGAACGCGTTGAGGCACGTCAGGTACGCGTTGGCCACGAGCTGGAGGTGCCGCTCGCTGTGACCGTGGGCCTCGTTGGCCAGCCGCACCGCGTACTCGTGCATGAACAACGCCGCTGCCACGTGTGGGCCCCCGCGTATGAGTTTGGGGGAAGGAGGAGGAGATGGGATCTAGATAAAGAGAGATATGGATGGATTACCGCTTCGGTAGTCGGATCGGAAGACGTGGTAGGCGTAGAGGATCTCGTAGTAGTTGGGGCTTTGCCCCTCGACGATGCGTTGCACGTCCTCGGCCCGCGCCTTCTGCGTCAGCACCTGGTTGTGGGGGGGGGAGAGGGGTATCAGGTCAGATGTCTTTTAGCGAGGAGACGCGCGCGCAAGGCCAGCTGGAAGGAACTGGGGGAAGACGGACCTGCACGACCTCGGCCTGGAGTCCAGCAAAGGGCAGCTGGCAGAGGAGGCCCACTTGGTTCTGCGTACAGAGCACCACCACGTACTTGCGCAGCCTGGGAGCCCCCGTCCCGTCAGTCCCGCCACGTCATGCCACCACAAGCGGGGGAAGGAAGAGGGGGGAGGGGTACAGGGACGGGTCCGGGTGGGGGTTGGAGAGGAGGGCGAGGTAGGCCTGCTCGTAGTCGTGGAGGGCGAGGCTGGCCTTGAACACGACCGACCAGAGGAAGGCCTGCGAGGCGTTGTCGTCCCGCGGCGTCTCCTGGAGGGCGGCAAACGCGAAGCGGATGGCGAAGCCCGGCTGCTTGACGCTCTCAAAGAGCTCGATCACGTGCATGAGGAAGGGCACGTCGAGGCTCTGCTCGGGCGCCTCCACGTGCATGTCCGTCTCCATGGCCCCGCGCCCCAGGTGGGTCGTCTCCTGCAGCATGTCCTTGAAGTATCGGCACTCCTCTGCGTGTACACACGCGCGCACTCGTCAATCGTCAGCCCCACCACCGAAGAGGCAAGGCGCGGACGAGGAGAAGGCACCATCGGAGGAGAGGGTGGTGAGGGCGTGGAGGAAGCACTCGGTGGCCCGGTCGTACTGGGCCAGGTCCAGGTACGACAGGCCGAGCAGGTACTGCGCCACCCCGCTGGTCTTGCCCGACAGCCGCAGGTCCTCCTGTCCTCCCCCGGCCCCAATCGCAACGCCCCCACACGCGGATGATGGTGATGAGCCATGGCCGTCATCATCAACAAGAACAACAAGAAGAAGAAATGATGGCGGTGGGTGGAAGTTGATCTTGATGAGGAGGGGACGTACGTGGAGGAGGGTGTAGAAGGAGTGGTTCTTGAGGAAGACGGAGAAGTGGTAGCCCATGGTGACGTAGCCCAGCACGGTCTGCACAAACGGAGTGGCCAGCGCGGTCCAGAGCTCGAGCGGCTCGGCGTAGAGGTTGAAGGAGGACGTGGTGTCGATGTTGCGCCCGCCCTCGCGCTCCAGCGAGCGGAGGTAGGCCCCGACGCTGGCCGACGAGGCGAACAGCTGCTGGAGGATGGTGCTGTGCTCCTGCACGAACAGCTCCATCAGCGTGCGGCTCTCGGTCGATCGCCGGTGCCTCTCGTGCTGTTGCTGCTGCTGGCCGGTGATGTCGAGCAGCGAGAAGCTGCTCAGCTCGTCCGACGTCGTCTTCGGGCTGCGCCATTTGCGCCCACCACCACCACCATCGCCCCACGTGTCATCATCAGGCGCCTCCTCGAGGGTCTTTTGAGGAGGGAGAGGAGGAGGCGTGCGCACGTCTCAAAGGTCGGGCAGTACTGGAGGGTGGTCCAGTGGAGGAGGTGGTAGCACTTGACGAGGCTCGACACGCGCGGGAGCAGCTCGCTCTCGATCTCGTAGAAGGCCTTTGGCGGAAGCTCCATCTGGCGTGGCGTGGCTCATATGAGCCCTCAAAAGTAGAAATATGTGTGGAATGTGCGTAGGGAGGGGGAGGTACGGTGTTCTCGAGGCGCATGACAAAGGAGAGGAGGAAGAAGAGGTCCCGCGAGATCTGGTAGCGGGAGCGCGTGATGTGCTGCAGCGACATCGACACGAAGCCCTCCATGAACTCGCCGCCAAACAGGCCCGCGCACCAACTCTCCTTCTGCGCCCACATCGCGTCCTCACGGCCCTCGGCACCTGTCGGCCACGCGTGAGGATTCTCTTCCGAAGGAAATAGAATCACGAAATAGTAATCATAAAAAAAATTGGAAAATCCGGGAAAAAAGGGGGAGAGGAGCGTAACTGGTGGCGGGGAGGCGGTGCGGGTCGAGGAGGTCGAGGAGGTTGCGGACGGAGGGGAGGAGCTTCTTGGTGGCGTAGACGCTCCGCAGCAGCCGGCGGATAAAGTCGTACGGGGCCGGGCGCTTCTTGTGTTCGCTCATGGTTGACTGCGTGGCCGAGAGAAAGGCGTCGATGTGCCGCGACGCTGCCGTGAAGGGGTCCCGCGAGAAATAGAGCTCCTCCTCGAACGCGGCGAGAACGTCCTCGCCCAGCTGCAGTCATGAGACATGACCATCGTTGATCATCATTAACATTCAGCACAATCGCTAGCGCAAGTGTTGATGAACGGCAGGCCGGACCTCTTGGGAGACCAGGTTGGTGGCGGTGAGGAGCTCCGGCACCATCTGGTACGTGGCATCGCTGTACACACTCGTGCCGGGCAGCAGCAGGCGCGATGCTGTTGTCCGCACGTCCGCGCACGCCCAGATCGACCCACAACGCATCAGAATGTTGCGTTCAATGCCGCCCACAACCACCCAGGCGGCGCTGATCCTGGCAGTCCCGTACCGGACGGGACGGCGGCGACGGCCAGCTTCTGCTTGAAGGGCTTGACTATGGCGGTGTCGGACGTCGGCCTGGGCAGGCTGACCGCATGCAGGGCCTCAAGTGGCTCGCAGGGCCGCGCGAATGTGAGGCTCGCCTACCGGGGAGGAAAAGGAATGCGTGAGTCGACATGCGATGCGCAGCAGGAAAAGCTCCCATTTGAGGAGCGAAGGGGGACTCACCCTCTTGATGATGACCATGAAGCCGCTGTGGGGATCTTTGAAGATGGCAACCGGAGTCTCCTCGTCGGCAAAGGCGCTCCGGACCTTGACCATGAAGCTCTCCCAGAAGGACTTCTGGAGGTGCATAAACTCCTCGATGTCCTCCTCTTCCTCTTCGTGACGAGCCTGGTAGGCGTTCATCACCTGTCGAGTTTTCCGATGGTGAGAATTTTGTTTTTTGTTTTTGGTTTGTGTTTTGTTTTGTGTTTTAAAAAGCAAAAAGGGACGGAGAGCGAACGAGGTCGTGGATCAGAGCCGGGATGTCGCGGTGGAGACGCGCGACCGAGAGCGATGCGCGTGTGGTGGCGGCGGCGGGCTTGCCCGTGCCAGCAGTGGCGGTGGTGGCGTCGCGCAGCTGCTGGTAGGCCTTGTGGATGGCCGTGAGACTGTAGCGGCCGGGCTTGAAGAGGTCCTCGAGGAAGGCCGCTTGCACATCGTTGTGTGCCTCGGTCAGGGACGGGTACTCCCTGCGGTCGTCGGGCGCGTGGAGGAGGACCGACGTCCAGCAGTTGTCCTCCACCATGAACGGCTCCGTTTGAGCCGACCTGAGTCCCCAACGCACATCAGCTCTCTCGCAGAAGGAAGCAGGCCCAAAGGTGGGTGGCGTACGTTTCAAAGGTGACGTATTTGAGGGCGAGGCCTTCGCTGGGGTCGGCCCACAGAGCCCACAGGCACGCGAACGAGAACCTAAAGTCGACCAGATTTCTCTGTGTCGACGATTAACGACGACCACGCAGGCGCTGGCAGCGTCAGCGGGAGAGCCAGAGCTGCGTGGAGGATGGCGGGCACGAGCCCCAAGACGAAGGGACGCACCAGCTTGGAGTAGTGGAAGCTGTCGAATTCGAGGCCCTTGAGGAAGATGTAGCCGTTCTCCTCCTCGATAAACGAGACCGTGTACAGTTGGAGCTGCAGGTGCGCCCGCCCAACAACAACACACAAAGTAACAAGCAACACAACCCGTCAGGCGAGGTTCCTCATTTAAACGCCCAGCGAGGGCACGCACCTGCGACTCTTCGCGGAGCTCAAAGTAGATGCCCAGCTTGCAGCGCATGGGGTCCTCGTCGTAGGAGTACACCCGGAGCGGGCCCTTCCGCTGAACTACAGAGGCCACGATTGGTTGAGAAGGAGGTAAGATGAGATCTCACTCCCCTCTCTCTCTCTCTCGTTCTCTCTATTTTCTCTTGGGACAGTCTTTTGGGGTTGATCACACGTACTGGCATCGTCGCCCTCCTGGCTCCACTTGTCGGCGTCGATCTCCTTGGTGTTGAGGAGGGCCCTGCTCTGCACGTCCCACACTGAACGAGCCGGGTCCGCGGACCACGTCAGTCTCCGGCGCCGACGCGCAGCAAAAGAATATAAATAAATAAATAAATAAAGCAAAAGGTCGTAGCCCGAACCTCGTATCTTGTTGTCGGCACAGAGCGCGAAAATGAAGGGCCGCGCGGGCGTCACGCAGTGCGTAGCCAGGCTGACCACCTCTTCCGGGGCAGGTCTGACGCCAAACAACGGTCAATCAGTTAATTACTCGCTCATCAACATGATGGTGACAAGAAGCGAGCGCACTTGGTGCCGAGGGTCGGGAGGAGGCCGCTCCAGAGCTTCTGCATGAGGCGCTCCTCCTTGAGCTCAAAGACCGTCGTGCCAAAGGCAGGGCTGCCCGGAACCGGGCGCACGTCGTAGGGCTCCACCACTGCGATGTTGCCGTTGCTGAACCCAATGGCCACCCGCTCCTCGTCCACCGGCGCGACGGCCCGCGGCAGCGCGCCATTCCGGACGACGTTGTCCTGTTTGGTGGTGGTGGCCAACGCGCGCCGTGTTGCCGCCATGTCAGCTGCCTGGTCGGCACACGGCATGCGCGCTGGCGGGGCGAAGGAGAAGGATGGAATGGAACGCGACCAGAGAGGTGGTGCCCTGCACGAGCTCCACGGCGGTGACCTTGGCCAGAACGGACAGGAGCGCCGGGCTGGGCCGCGCCGTCGTGGCGGCGGCATCATGTGTGGCGAGCGGGTGAGGGAAGACAAAGCGATGGAAGGTGCGCGTGGTGACGACTATCACATGCAGCTCACTCAGGCCCTCTTCGGCAGTCTTTTCGAGAAAGACAACGTCACCCACAACAGCGCGCGGAAGTTGGATGCGTAGCGCGTTGTTTATGAGCTCGCAATCAAGCGAGATCTCAAGTAGCTCGAGCACGTTTCCAGTTGCGCGCCTGGTGGATTGCACGCAATTGGGTGAATTCGTAGGCAGGGTTGAGTGGGAGGGACAAGGAGGAGTACCAAACGATGAATCGATTGCGGCCGGTAGCGCCATGCTGGGCTTGGAACCCGTAACCGCCACCGACTCTCTCAGGAAGAGAAGTAGAGGCGGTGCCGGCAGTGAGTGCATCCTTGGAGAGGTCGGCAGGCAGCGCGATGTCGCGCCAGACCACAGCCCCCTCTGCCAATTGCAGTGGGACCTATCAAAAAATGGGAGCAAATTAAGTATTTCTGAGTGCACCCGAACAACCATCAAATCTCTTAAAAGGCGATTCTACCTCTTTCCAGTACAACATCGCGCGACGAGATTGAAGCGCTTCGCTTGCCTCAAGCTGAGAGAAAAGAACGGAGGCGAGAAAACGCGGGAAAATGGCGCCAATCTGAGGCAGCGGCTAGATTCGAAAAAAAATCTCGCGTTTCTCTTGTTGTTCCATCCAACAGCCGCGCCTTTTGTCCGTCGTGCCAAGAGCAGAAGAGAGCGATGCCGAAGGAAAGGCGAGAGCCCAAACGGAACCGGATGCGGCCTACCGGCCTTCCGTCCGTAGCCGAAGCTGTGATGATTGAAGATGGGGCTGAAGGTGATTCATTGGAAATCGGAGCGGATGTGCAACCCAACGTGCCCATCTTCCAAAAGGTGCCCTTTGTTTGTGAATCAATTACAATGTATATTTTTTGCAATTTTAACAAATTTGTACACACAGCTCAAGAGCACAGTTGACGGCGATCGCGAAGCGGCTTGCAACGGCATCGCCAATCTTGTGCTGGAAGAGGACGAAGCTGTGCAGCTCAGCCTCGAGGAGGGCTCGCTCAAGGCGCTCGTGAGCTGCCTCACCGACCCCAGCCTCGCCGTGCGGACCGCCGCCACTGGCGCGCTCAACAACCTCTCGACCGTGGCGCCCGTCGCGGCGTTCTCTCGCCTCCACAGCCACGCCACGGGCGTGCTCCTCTCCGTCCTCCAGCAGGTGCGCGCCGCCATTTCCTCCGCGGCTGTGCGATCATTGTGTTAAGATCCGTTCTCCTCAACCATGAACCACCACTTTAGAACCTGCGGTTGGCCAACGAGGCCAGCTCCCGGTCGGAGGACGAGGAAGTGCAGCAGCTGTTCTCGCTCCTGGCCCAGACCATCTCCCTCCTCTCCAACATCAGGTGCGTCCGTTCCTTTGGACTGGCGTTTTGGTAGGCTTGTCCTAACGAACGGGTTTTGTGGTGGGCGTGCTACATCACAGCGAGAACAGCGAGGAGGCCACCACGATGATCCTGCAGGCGGGCTCCCTCTCGCTCATCATCTCCTTCCTGCAGAACCCACAGGCCGTGCCGCCGGCTATCCTCATCGCCTCTGGTTCGCCCTTGGCACTGATCATATTTTTTATGCATTTTAAAACCGATTTAATATTTATTTATATTTATCGATTAATCTCGTGCCTTTCAAACATGTTGGTTGCGCATGATGAGCAGCGGGACTGCTGCAGGTGCTGACCGAGTGCGAGAACAACCAGCTGCTCAACCGGTGGCTGAGCGCTGATGACCGGACGTCGCTTGTCAAGCTCCTCCTGACCCACCTCGCCGCGCCCGACCCCGACGTCCGCTTCGCGTCTCTCCTCGCCGGTACCTCCCGCCTCCTTGCCTCGAGGCTCGGGCACCAGCATTGCGCGGCCGTCCGCTGACGTGCAATAAATAAACACAAATTAAATGTGGAAATGCCACCACACTTGACTAACGACTCCCCAGGGAGCGTGGTCAACATGGGCGGCGGGAAGCACCCGGAGGTGCTCCGGACCCTCATGTCCGTCCTCGAGCTGTGCTGGAAGTTCGACGGCCTGACGGGCCTCATCGAGCTGAGCCAGTTCCTGCAGCAGTCCCAGCAGCAGGACAAGATCCAGGGTACGTGTGGCCGCGCGTTCTCTCCTGGCCAACTCGAGGCCGCCTGCCGGCTCACGCGACTTCTCCGCACAGAGGCGACCGTGACCAAGGCCGAGGAGGCGCTCGAGAAGTGGCGCACGAACATGGGCGCCCAGCAGTCCGCCTTCGAGATCCTCACCAACATCTGCTCCTCCATCGAAGGTTTGTCTGCCTATGTTCATGTGTGTGTTGAGTCTGCGTGTGGGGCGATGCCTCGCTCTCCTCATCTTCGAGGTCCTCACCGATGATGACCACGTGAAAACAGCCGAGGCCGCGGACAAGGGGGAGGTCTCGCTCGAGGACGATGAAGAGGTGGTCGACGAGGCGCAGGTGGCCGGCGGAGCGGTGAACATGGACGAGGCCGCGGCGATCGCGCCCGAGGTGCTGGCCGTGCTGCCCATCCCCGCGCTGCTGGCCAAGGTCGTCGAGAAGGCGCAGTGGGACAAGGTCAAGGTCACCCAGCTGGGCCAGGCCTACCCGTTCATGCAGGGCTGCATCACGCACTTCCACGACGTGCAGGCCCGCGCCCTCTCCTGCCTCAACAACATGCTTCTCGTCCTTCCCCTGCCCGCCGGTACCTTTTTCCTCTTTATTTTTTAAACAATTTTTATATATTGTTATATTTAAATTTAGCATTTATTTTACACTAAACATTTATTTTTTAATTTGCGTGAGCAGACAAGCAGCAGGCGGAGGGCCTGTGGGAGCTGCTGGTGCGCCTGTGCGCCGAGGCTGGACAGCCGCTGCCGCCTCCGCTGGGCACGGAAGCCAACATGGAGCTCCTGGAGCTCGTGACCGCCTCCCTGTGGACCCTCCTCCGGAAGTCCGCCCAGCACGGCTTCCCGCTGCGGCCGCACGAGAACGTGGTGGAGGGCATGGTGCAGCTGGCGGCCGGCTGCCCCTCCTACGTCGCGCGCACCAACGCGCTGGGCAGCCTGGGCATCATGGGCCAACACCCCGAGCTCGTGGCCCTCGCCCCCGTGCGTCCCCCAACCCTCGTTTATGAGGAGGAGGCCTGCTCTTCTTCATCATTGCTTCATCGCGACTGACAACAAAACACAACAACTTTTTATCTTCATTTTACAGAAAGTGGCGGCGGTGCTGGTGCACAGCGTGGGCACGTCGCTCGCGGCCGAGGCCTCGGCCGAGCACCCGTGGGCGGAGCACGGGGCCGTGGTGGCGGAGGGCCTGAACAGCCTATTCGACATGTTCTCCGAGGAGGACAAGGACGCCATCTTCTCGCAGCTCGCCCTCCTGCCCAAGCTCCGAGCCTTCTCTCCGCTCATGCGCAACAAGGTACTTCACTACCCCCCCCCCCAACACCATCTTCTTCACTACTACCGTCATCGGAGCGCTTGTCTCACGAAGGGGCCGCGGTGGTGGACACACGCAGATCCGACAGGAAGGGCGCAGGCTGGACCGGGACTTGGTGGAGCGGCTGAAGGAGACCAAACTCAACCTCGACCGATTCATTCAGTACAAGGCCAAGCACGTCAAGTGATCAGAGAGAGAGAGAGAAGAGAAGAGAGAGGCGATGCCCACGCGCCTCGTCGGGGGCCCTATTCGCTTGGCAAGGTGCCGCCAATTCCAACAAATTAAAAAAAGTACAACAACGCGACCCCCCACCGCCCGGCACACGCCTGCTGGTCTCCTGGTGGCCCCAATCTCGGGGGGGGGGGAGGTCTCTCTTTTATACATCACATGGTGGGGATGCCGGCCAGCTGGCGGAGCTGCTCGTAGAGCATGAACACCTGGAGGCCCACCACCCCACGGCGGTGTTGTCAGTGGGCCTCCCCACCGAGTAGATGAGCAAGAGAAGAAAAAGGGAGGAAGGTGGTGTGCGTACGACGACGCTGGCGGAGCCCAATCGGAGGTAGCTCGGCACGAAGCCCTTGTAGAGGCCTAGCGGGCCCTCCGCCCGCAGGATCTGTGTGTGTGGCGAGAGGCGGGTGAGATTGGATGGAGGCGGGGGAGGTAAGGCCGGACGTACGCGGAGGAGCGAAGTGAGCGGGTTGGAGTAGGTGCGCGGCTGGCCGGGCGGCGCATACTCGGTCATGATGCGCGTGCGGACCACGTCCACGGGATTGGAGACCAGCGACGTCATGAACCCCGAAAACATGCTGGTGTGTGCCATCATGATGGTTAGGCCCCCACTCAACTCGATCACACGATTACACACGGGGGCTATCCACGGCACCCCCTCCCCCCCCGGGGTACCTGGCGCTGTGGTTGTTGTGGACGTGTGTAGGTCAGACGCGGTCAAAAGAGATAGAGAGAGTCCTCCAGAGCAGGCGAGTGCGTACCAAAAGTGGGTGAAGAAGTTGTCCCGGAAGGCCAGGCGGTCGAGGAGGAAGTGTTTGCTCTCGTCGTAGGACGCCATCTGCGCACTCGTCAAGAGCGACGCTCGCAGGATGGTGGTGCCCACGCCCTGCACATGGGCACGCGTGCGTGAGCCAATCAGAGGGAGAGAGACAGAGAGGCCCCACAAATCAGAGCGAATGGGATATGTCTACGACTGGCGGGACGGGGGTGTGGCGTGCCTTGTAGAGACCCCCGAAGAAGCCCTCCGAGCGCACAATCTCGTTCACGGCGCCTCGCACGCTCTGGTAGCGCCTTTGCGCCGGAGTGGGAGCCGTGTCGGCTTGAAAGCGCACCTTGAGCACGTCGGTGGGATTGAAGAGCGCCGCCGCGATTGCGCCGCTTATGAGGCCGGCGGTGATCTTCTGGTGGAGCGCGATTTCTGGTGGTGGGATATGCGTTACAAAACCACCACTGCGGTTCACTGGAGAGGCGGGCGAGTAAGGTGACGCACCCACTTGGTTCGGCCCTACAAGGTAGTTGCGGATGGGCTCGTACCTGACGTCCCGCGCACGCATTCCGATTCCACACAGAACGGAGCCAATTAAGTGGGGTCAGCGATCAGGTCAAGCCACCGCGATGTCTCGGGAGGGAGGCGCGCACAGGCCCATCCGCGCCGACGAGAAAGTCAGCTCGCGCAACATCGATACGGACAGCCTGTGTTGGCCAGAAACCATGTGTGAACATCACCAGAACCCAAGGTGCTTCAAGGTCAAGTCTGTCTCGCACCCTTTGAAGAGGCCACGCAAGCCTTCCTTGGCGATAATGGTGCGCGCGCCCTTCACGAGCCCTGTACGCGTACAGGAAGGAGGAGAGTAAATTGAGGCAACTTCTTCTATACAACACCCAACGAGCTCGAGCCGAAGTACCATCGTAGGTCTTGGGTGCACCAGCTTGGACGAGTGCGTTCTGGACCTGGAAGCGTATTTTGAGCACGTCCAGCGGGCTCACCACTGCGCCGTTGACCACAACCGCTCGGTCAACTGACGACAACGAAAGAAAGGGCGTATGTTTGTACGTACACACGATCGCAAAGGCGTTCGAGACGCCCCCAAGCATACCACGAAGCCATTTCCTGTTAGTCTCCCGCACCACGTTTGTACTTGGCTTTGTGGGCAGCGGTGCCGAAGCGACAGTGACGGGAGCCTCGGCCAGCGGCTTCCCGCTTGCCACCGCTGTTCCACCCGCGCCCGAAGAGGCCATTTACCCACCACAGGCCTTGCGTCGGTGTACGACGGCCAACAATGGTCTTAACAGTGATAAGACGGCGTAACAGCGAATGAAGAGAAAGGCCAGGACTCGTGCCTGCCCTCTTTCCGGCAAATCGGTTTTCCTTCTTCCATTTTCGATCCTTACAAAAAGAAAAAGGAAGAATTATCCGGCGAACAGCGTGTCCGGACCAGCCGCCATGGCCTTGGCCAGGCAAAGCGGCTCGGTGCGAGTGACGGGCGTCAGGAGGCACAAGGACTCGCGGCAGAGATTCCCAGTTCTCACGATAACGGCTCACGTGCAGAAGTGAAGCAGCTAACGCAGGATCCTGGCCTCGACAGGGTTAAATGTCGTTGTAGATGAGAGTGTACTTGGGAATGTGCTTGGGGT
This sequence comes from Acanthamoeba lenticulata, assembly GCA_002179805.1. Taxonomy (NCBI): domain Eukaryota; phylum Discosea; order Longamoebia; family Acanthamoebidae; genus Acanthamoeba; species Acanthamoeba lenticulata. The sequence goes on along the minus strand of NAVB01000003.1, from coordinate 86,757 downwards.
CGATGGGGCAGCGGGCGGCGATAAACTTGCCGTGGAGGGCCGTGCGGTAGAGCACTTCCACGAGGTCGATAAAGTCCTGCTTCGAGTGGAATGCCCCAATCCACTTGGTGTGATCTGCCGTGCTGTTGTCGCGACATACACGGGTGTGTCAGCCCGTGGCACCGGGGAGGGGGCTTTAAGCGTGAAGAGCGCACCCGTAGTCACACTTCATGTGCTGGGCGTTGAAGAAGAAAATGGTGGCGGGGATGAGTGTAATGTCGAAGTACTTGACGTACTCGGGAACTGCGTCTACATCCACCAGCCTGATGACGGCCATCTTCGACACATCTCGTTCGGTTTTGGCCAACTGTGGTCCGTTGTGGCGGTGGGGCGGGCCTAAGGCTTTAGCTTCCCTCTGTGGAGCAGAAGAGAGGGAAGAAGAGAAGAGGGGGGGCGAACGATTTCATCCAGCTGCAGGCAAGTCGGGTCGTCCGCACGACCAAAACGCAAGACAAGAAGTAGGTCGTCGGTGTTGCGAATAGCGTCGTCTACCTCTTTCTTCGATGCGAGTGTCTGCAGGAGATAACTCATGGTCGTTGCTCTTTTCTTTGCTTTTCTTGTCCTTTTTTATTCTTTTACTTCATGCTTGTATCGCCTAGCGGCGGCAAAGGTGCTGACGCAGTTCAAGTGGACGTCCACCATGTCGGCGCTGGTCGGTGTTTGGTGTGGGACGCCGCTGGTGCGAGCTGTTCTTTGTCCGCTGCAACTGATCGCACTGTAATCTAATCCCTTGTGCGTGCCTCAGGGGCCGAAACACTGCGCCGGGAGCACCGGTTGGCGGGATGCTTGTTGGGCTCCTTCCCGCAGCACAAGCAACAAAACCTCTTTTACACGCTTCCTCTGCAGCTGATGCCTGAAGAGGTGAGCCTGGCGCTGAAGCGCGGCTGGATTCGGCTGCTTGACGACTCGCTGCCCTATGCCGAGCCGCAGGAGGACGCCAAAGCAGCCCACGAGCAGGGCAAGCGCGAGGCTCAAGCGCAGAGGGAGAAAGAGCGTGCAGAGCATCGGGCCCAGGAAATCCACTACTGGGAGCAGCAAGCACAGAAGCGCAAGAGGCCGCTGCCAGGGGATGAAGTGGCCTCCGAGCCTCGACCTCCCGAGGAGCCACAAACGACAGTCGCAAACATGAGCCCGGCAGGGCCCGAATGTTCTGGTAGCACAACACAAGGCCAACCACACGAGGAACGAGCTTTCTCGCCGCCACCAGCGCTGCGAGCACCCGTTCCGCATGGGGCACGGCTCGTGGTGCCGCTCACCGCAAGCGACGTGTGCGGGAGGCCGTGGCAACGCGACGAGCGTCTGATCAGCCGAGAGGAGTGGCGACGATCGATCTTCCCACGGGACGACGAGCGCGCCGGCAGACGAGAGGCCGTATTCGAGGACCTCTGGAAGCGTAGCCCCAACTGCTACATCTCGTCAGGCCTTAAGTTTGGCGGTGACTTTCTCGTCTACCCCGGTACAAGACGATGACTTTTCCCACTCATGCGTGTGCGCTCCATTGACCCGCACGCACGCACGACGCCAGGGGACCCTCTGATGTACCACGCGACCTACATCGTCGTGGTGGTGGGCTGGGACGAGCCGCTGGCGCCTCTGGACTTGGTGGCCGTCGGCCGGACTGCAGTGGGCGTCAAGAAGTCAACCGTATTCGCCTCGGTCGCGCGTCAGCCCGGCCAGATCGCAGACAAGGAAGCCGTGGAGGAAGCACGGAAGGTGACTTACATTACCATCGACTGGCGCGGTGTGACTTGATCCAAGAAGAGCAGTTCAAATTTGCAGGTACGCACACACTGCCAGCAGTGATGTACGCAAAAAAGGGGGGTGGAGTGTGGGCTGCTTGGTGGCGGATCATGTAGGGTTGGGGGTATTGGGGTCCAGGGAGATCCTGGCCTCGGAGACCAGGCGATTTGTTGGTTATCAGCAGAGTTTACTCTCTGCGTTCGGTGTTGCGGGCCACGAGGTCGCTCTACCGCAACTTCGCGGCCACACAAGCTCGTCGTATAACGATGGACTCGTCGGAGGTCATTCCTCCTTCCTGTTACTTCGTCCGCAGCTCACGCTGTGAAGGATTCCTAGCAGAACTAGGTTGCCTGTACCGTTCATTGGAGGTGAAGTAACACGAGTCCATCTTTGCAAGCTCACCACCCACACGCTCACCCCACCGTGCTGCATGCTGGCTTCATCCACATAGTTGCCTCCTGTCCGAGCACTGCTATGTTTGCGGGACGAGGAGCAAACAGAGCGATTGCCTGAAGGAATTTTCTAATAGTTTTTTCTAGTTGAAATTTCCGTGTGGTTGCCAGTCAACCGAGAAGCACGTGACCGGACGACTGCCCGGGATGCACCGCACCATGGAAGGGAGACCAGTCGGTTTTTGTCGCCCAGGGTACGGCTTTAGGATGGTCCCCTGACGTGTTCGGTCCACCGTAGACCAAGAAAGTAGGAGGGCAGCTCAGCCAGTTGGCCCCATCACCCTTCCTTCTTCTGTCTCCTGTTAGTTTGGTTGGGCCGCTATTCTGGTCCCGTGCGTCCTTCTCATCGCTTCTCTATCTTCACACTCAAAAGCCCTCCAAGGTTCTACATCACCCCAGCTACCGGCTTCTACCTTTTGCACAAGGCACTCGCTTACCACATCTATACGGTTGTCAGTAGTCGCAGCTGTGGGCGCGGCTGTTTTCGATATTGGTCAGGAGAAGATAGAGTGGAGGAGAAGGTTGTCAAAGGGGGAGTACACCGCGTGACGACGCCATGTTTTCGCAGCGGAGGGCCACCACGCAGTCGCAGAGCTCAGCGCTACATGCCGTCGGAGCAGCCTCTCCTCTGGCTCGCTCCATGGATCACCTCCGAGCACCAGCCGTTGGCAATAAGGTGCGCAGCGAACTCCTCTTCTCCCATGTATGCTTGCGTGAATCCTCATGAGCCCAAAACCGACCCACACGACAGAACACGGGGAGTGGGCCTACACAACTTCCGTTCGACGGCCGGGCGTCGTTCGCGGCGGTGCTGAGCGAGGTGGCGTCAGCCAAGCAGAAGCTACGTCACGTCTCCGACGAGGAGAAAAACTTTAGCCAGAACAGCACCACCACCAGCTCCAGCAAGGCCACCGGCATGCAACTTGCCCCTCCTCCGCCCTGCTCGCAGGGGCGCTAACAACAGTCACGACTACATTGCGTTGGGCCCACGTGCAGACCCCAAGTTTCAGTCCCCCGAGAAGGAGGGCGAGCTGTGGCGACGGGTCGGTGAGCAGCCCTGGGCCCTCGCGTGGCTCTTCCTCAAGGATGGCTCCCTGTACATCTTCCGCCGCAAAGCGGTGCGTGTGAGCTCGGTCAAATTGTTTTGTCGCCTCCCCCCTCCTTCCGTCCACAACAGCACTCTCAAACGACCCCTTGTGTTTATAGGACGACCACCCGCTGGAGGAGTACAACCTGCAGAGCTGCCGCATCCGAGAAAACATCACCGCCACGAAGGAGAACGCCTTTGCCATCGAATGTACATGCGCGACCACTCCTACAGCACGCCCTACCGGCTTTCCGGCTGGACGCTCACCCCATCGCCGGCTGGAATGGGGACCTGAACGTGATTGCAGGGCAGGGCACCCGCATGGAGTGCGCCGCCAAGGAGGAGATGGACTACTTCCAGTGGATCGTCGCCCTGCGCGGCGCCAATGCCATGCTCCGCAACGTACCGCTCCGCCCGCCCTCGTCGGCCCTCTTTGGCCATCTTTTTGTTAACACTGCCGCCCCGCAGTCGAACCTGCCCCGAATGAGCGCCCGCGGGCCGCCGCCGCCAAGAACCCTCCTGCCGGGGGTTAGCACCACAAGCCTGGAAGTGCCGCCGGCGCGCCTGAGCTCGTCGACGCCGCCTTCGCTGTCGATCTCGACGCCCATCTCGCTGACGCGACGGGCGCACACGCCGCCCGTGGTGCTGCCCTCGCCGCGGATGAGCTCGTCGGTGCCGGTTCTGGTCGAGATGCCGCCATCGCCCTTCCCGAGCGACGGCAACATCTCGGGCGGCGTCGTAGCCGTCCCCGGCGCGCCGTTGCTCCCTCCGCCGCTGGTGCTCGAGGACTTGCCCCCTCTGGCGGGCTTTCTCCAACCGTCGACGCTGCAGGGCAAGCTGGGCAGCAGCAGCCCCGCGCTGATCCTTCACCAGCGACGCAACAGCGACATCGGGCCCGCCTCGCCGACCATGCTCAGCTATCGTACGTCTTTCCGCCTCGTGGGGCTCTCTGTTGGAAGGAATGTCGGCGTTGGAGCTGGAGGCCTGACGCCGCGCCGCCGCCTCTTGTCTCTTGGCAGACAACCAACGGCGCTCGAGCCAGGCGCGCTGCGAGGACATGGACGAGATGGGGGCCGAATCCGACGACGAGCACAGGGAGAGCTACAAGCACGAGAAGGAGGGCTGGGTGCGGGTCAAGTGCGGCGGCTTCCGCGGGGGCTGGAAGCGGCTGTACACGGTGCTCAACGACGGGTCGATCGTGTTCTACAAGTCGGAGAAGATGGACAAGCGCATGGGCAAGAACTTTGGAGACCAGATCGACGTCATCTTCTGCTCGGCCAAGGTGGCCAAGGTCACCGCGGCCAAGCGCAAATACTGCTTCGACCTGGTCACGACCAAGAAGAGCTTCCTCATCTCCACGGAGACCGGCTCGGAGCTGCTCGAGTGGGTCACCGTCATCCAGGAGGCGCAGACGCGCCTCATGGGCAGCGCCCTCCAGTACTCGCTCACCGTGCGGTCGCCGCCCGATGCATTCTCGCTGACCATCTTCGGTCCCGGTCTGGCTCACGTGCGTCGGTTTTGTGTTGGCATCGACAGGACGACGCCGCAGGGAATCAGTACGTCGACGGTGCCACCAACGAAGCCCTGAAGTGGAGCAAACAGAGGTTGGCCGAACTGCTCAAGCTGCCGGACAACTCCCAGTGCGCCGATTGCGGGGCTAGAGGTAACTTGTCCCCACCGCCGCACTGCCGTCTGTGTCGACTTGCCTCACCGCCACGACCACCACCGGGATACACAGACCCGATCTGGGCATCGATCAACCTGGGCATCTTCATCTGCATCGAGTGCTCTGGCGTGCACCGAAGTATGGGCGTCCACATCTCGCAGGTTCGCTCGGTGACCATGGACAAGTGGGACGAGGAGGTCCTCGAGGTGCGCGCCGCCTTCATTGATCTCTTCGACGTTGCCTCTCCCGTATTGAATCGACTCTTCTTCCCAACTGCAGTTCATGGAGTCGATGGGCAACGCCAAGTCCAATCGACACTTCGAGCACAACGTCCCCAACAACGCCAGCCGAGCCAAACCAAACGATTCCATGTGCGTGACGCGAGCAACCTGCGTGCGCATGCCACACTCTTTTGCTGACGGGGAGGGACCGGTGCAGGGACAAGCGGGAGGCGTGGATCAAAGCCAAGTACCTGCAGCTGGCCTTTGCCAACACGCAGGAGCAGTGGCCACCCAGCAGAGGAGCCCAGAGTCCTCTGGGCTCGGCCGATGCAGATTCGTCGGCAGGCTCGGAGGACAACGGCACGAAACAACAGCAACAACGACCACCACCACCCTGCGCATCGCGCAAACCGACTGGGTATGCATGCGCTTGCTTCTCCTTCGGGCAGCCCGCACCCTTGCCAACAAGCAAACACTCACTTCCCTGACACCTCCCAGGAAGGTGACGTTCGCGGGGATGCCATGATGACACGAGCAAAAAAGAGAACCACCACTGGCGCGCGCTGAACGGGCGTTGCGCAAGCGACTGCTGCAGAAGCGTCTCAACAGCCTCCCCCATCTTGTTCGCTTGACGAGAAGAGGACGTGCGAGGTAGTACATAGGCTTGTGATTTCAATAGCGCTAATTGGGTTTAACCACAGTACATGAATGAAGGATGGCTCTTTGCATTCGCTAGGCCAGCTACAGTCCACATTTACTTGGCTGCAAACGAAAAACTGAATGTTAGTTTTGATCTGGTACAGACAATTTCCTCTTGAATGGACGAAATCCTTGCAAGGGGGGGTCATACCACCAGCAGCCTTCAAGATGGACTTGACCTCCTCCTTCTCCGCAGCCTCAAGAGCGGACATGCCGTCCGGACCCTTGGCGTTGACGTCGGCCTTGGCGTTAACCAGGACTCGCACAGCCTCAGTGTGACCCTCATACACAGCGGCAAGGAGGGGGGTAATGCCGAACGCATCCTGAGCGTTCACCTGTAGAGGCACCATTTACCTGTATTAACATGCGTATCTTTCAAAGAGAGCCAGAATCAAGGAGCATGTACATTGGCACCCTTGGCAATAAGCATCTGAAGGACTTCCGCGTGGCCAAAGTCAGCGGCGTGGTGGAGGGGCGTGCGCCTGTTAACAGTCTCATCGACCTGGTTAACGTTCTCACCCTTGGAGAGACCTTCCTGGACGCCCTTCACGTCACCAGTCCGCACGGCCCAAATGAATCCAGACTTCTCCGACATCGCAAGGGTTATGGATGTTGATAATGTTGATCAGAATGGGAGGCAAGGAGGCCGCCCCAGCCAACCAAGCCCCAGTCAAAAACGCGCGCCAATTGGTGCCACGTCAGCCGACCACCACAACCAGCCCAATTTCAAAAAAAGAAGAGAAAAGAAAAAACCTCGGACACCAGGACGAAGCACGTTGTAGGGTGATGATGGTCTTTTTTCTTTTTGTACAAAGGAAGGTCTCACCAAACCAGGAGGTAGACGAGGAAGCCCGCGTAGGCGAGGGCAATGGCGATGTCTCGGTAGCTTGGCGTGTAGTAGACGCCCAGGGCGATGGACAGCTTGTCCATCAACGAGGAGTGCGCGCGCTCAGGGTAGACTGGACTCTTGAGGATGATGTGCCCGATCTCTTGGTAGAACTTGAGCCCCAGCATCACCGGCTTCTGGGCCTGCATTCGTGGCAAACGATGATGAGCTCATGACGCTCCCCGACAAGGACAGGGAGGAGGAGCACCTCATGCGGGAGCATGGCCACGCCCTCCAAAGCGCGGCGGTAGTAGGGCTCCGAGAGGCTGATGAGCAACTCGGCAAAGTGGCGCAGGCGCGCCGGGTTCTTCCACGGATGGTCGAGCAGCTCCTGGCGCTCCTTCTCGCTCTCGAACCACTGAAGTGGCACGTAGACTCGGCCAATCTTGGCGTCGGTCACGATGTCGCTGTTGTTCGCAACAAGAGACAGGCCCTTCCATATATGAGCGCTCGACATACGATTGTGTAAAGGGGGGCATGAAAGAGATGGAGCACGAACCGAGCAATGTTGGTGAGCTGGAGGGCGATGCCCATGTCGCGGGCGCGCTCGTAGACGTCGGAGCGGTGGCCAGGAATCTGGAAAATGCGGCAGCACATGACGCCTACCGACGCGGCGACGCAGCAGGAGTAGTGGATGAGGTCCTCCGTGGTGTGGATCTTGACCTCCTTCCGGTCCATGTTCATGTCCAGCTTGAACCCGTCGATGAGCTCGGTCAGCTCCTCGCGCTTCATGTGGTACTTGTCCACGAGTCGCTTGATGCACCTGAACGACGAAATCTTCTCAAAGGGCAGCAGCTTGTCGAGCACCGACTCGCTTGGTGCCACCACCACCACGTCGCGCAGCTCGCAGCCGTCGTTTTCGCCCGTCGAAGCGGCCGACCGCTGGCCACCACCGGGCCGGACTACGACGGCGACCGGGGGCGAAGGGTCGCTGAGGCGGATGGAGCTGCACGACACGAGGCCGCCGCTGGTCTCGTTGGTGTAGACCGAGTCGATGAAGTTGTCGAAGAAGCGGCTGACAAAGGCGTGGTTCTTCTGCGCCAACATGTCGTCGACGAGGTCATCGCACACGCGGCACCACGAGTAGAGTTGCATGATGTCCTGTTGTGTCGGCGGAGCGGCGGCCGCACGATCAGCGCCGTGCGAGGCGAGGAGGGACAAGGGCTGTTGGGGGGGGGGGGAGGGAAACGCACCTGACGCATGTTGGGCGGGAAGAAGGTGGAGGCCAGGTGGAAGGACTTGGAGCCCTTGGTGATGAGCCGGAGGGAGAGGTTCACGTCCTCCACGGCCTTCTCCGAGATGCTGTCGTCGGACCGGAAGATGGCGCCCACGTAGCGCTTGACGACGCTCAGGACGTCGGACTGGCCCGCGGGCGGGTTGGTGCTCCCGTTCTCGGCGAGGCACACGGTGCGGTCCCACGTGAGGAAGCCGAAGACGACCATGACGTTGGTGGCGAGGAAGAAGGTGGCCTCCTCGATGGGCAGCGTGAAGAACTCGAGCTCCTCGATCTTGGTGCCCTTGGCGATGAACCAGGCCCCGCTGTTGAGCGCCACGATGTCGACCAGCCACAGGTAGAGCGTGGGCACCATGATGGCCGTCAGCACGGGCAGCACGCCCATGCGCATGATGTACCGCCCGGCCAGGAACCACTGCAGCACCAGCACCGGCGTCACCCACCACAGGATCGACCCTGGTGGTAATGATGATGATGATGATGATGCGGAGGATGGTTCTGTTGTGAGCTCCCTCGGGCAAGGGCAAAGTCAAGTCGAAGAGGATGATGATGGGGGAGTGGGAGTGATACCGAGGTAGAAGGTCACGGACGAGGGAGAGGCGATGAGCCACCCGAAGACGCCCAGCGCGGTGAAGAAGAGGATCGGCAGGACCGTGGCGAGCTGCGACGTGGCCCACGAATTACGGCGGCTGAGGAAGCGGAGCAGCGGGAGCTGCGGGTAGAATACGAGCGTGCTCCACAGGGTGGTGATCACCGTCTGCAGGATAAAGAAGCAGTACTCCTCGAAGGGGATGAGCCACACGGTGAACAGTACGCAGCCCTTACAGTAGCCCCACACCCCATGGGACAGCTTGAAGTAGTCCCTGCGTATGTTGTGGTCAGGCGAGGGTGAGAAGCGGGGCTGGGAGAGGGGCAGTAGCGGTACGGACGAATTACAACGACATGATAAAATTTAAAAATAAAAAAAATTCGTGTCCGCACGTGCGTGCACACAACACGGGGCTGACGATTTGGGGAAAGACCATACCAGGGGGTGGAATAGACGAATGCAATGATGACGAGGGAAAGGAGCTTGACCACGTCAAGTTTGCCCATGAGGGGCCGAGCCAGGAAGGCCAGCAACAAGGCCGGTGGCACCACGAGGAGAAACAGCACTTGCGTGTAGGTGAGCATTTTGCCGCTGTGGGGCGTGGTGTAATGTGCCCGGTGGTTGTATGCAGTACTGCCGGCACCGGGAGTCGTTGAATCCTTGCCCAAGACCTCCAACCTCACGCGAACAAAAGGCTGTGTGCCGCGGAAATCTCGCAGTCGAGAAATCTGTCGTTAAATGCTGCGATTGGAGAACGGGCAATTACCAAATTGCGATCAAGATTATACCAATCCCTTGGCTTCTACCCCCTTTCTGCAGCTGCAGTTTCTTCTGGTTGCCGGATGGGGACCGTAAAATCAGCCAATGGCTTGTTGGCGGCGATCACGCAGAGAAGGCCAAAAGGGTGCACGCAACAAGTGATAAAGATTGCTGTTTGCTTACTACACGCTACCTCTCTCCCAGCTCCACTTTTGCGTCCTCAGTCTCTTATTTATTACTTTAGCGCGGCAAAGCCAGAGCAGCAGAACAACCGCGTGCGTTCCGAATCTACACAACTGCCACCATGCTGAGGGAAGATTGGGAAGCCAGAGAAGTGGGCCACGACGAGGAGTCAGGCCTGTTGCCTCTTGCCTCCAGTGCCTCGAGCGGAATCGACGACGGCCGCCGCCATGTGGTGGTCATTGGTGCTGGCGTGGGTGGAGTTGCGACGGCAGCTCGCCTGGCAAAGAAGGAGGGATGCCGCGTGACGGTGCTGGAGAAGAACGCGTTCAGCGGCGGTCGCTGCTCGCTCATACACACACCCGAAGGTTTCCGATTCGATCAAGGCCCAAGCCTCTACTTGATGCCGCAGTCCTACAAGCAGACCTTCGACGACCTTGGCGTAGACATCGATGACCACCTGCGCCTGGTCAAGTGTGACCCCAACTACCGCATGTTCTTCGACGACGGCTCGCACATCACCCTCACCTCGGACATGGCCCAGATGCAGCGCGAGCTGGAGAAAGTGGAAGAGGGCGCCTTTTTGGGCTTCCTCGAGTACATGAAGGAGGCCGGCGTCCACTACAACGAATCGGTCACCAAGATGCTCACCAAGAACTTCAAGGCCTGGTGGGAGTTCTTCCACCCGAAACACCTGTCCATGGTGTGGCAGCTGCACGTCTTCAACAAGCTCTACCATCGGACCGCCCACTACTTCTCCTCGAGCAAGCTGCGACAGGCCTTCAGCTTCCAGACCATGTACATGGGCATCTCGCCCTACGACTCCCCGGCCACCTTTAGCCTCCTCTCCTACACCGAGTGCACCGGTACGCTTCGCTCTGGCCACCTCCATTCCACCTCCAGCGCGCACGAAGCTCGAAGAAGATCCAGCCGAGGCCGCGCCCACCACTCACGACTGTTGTGTCGGAGCAGAGGGTGTGTGGTACCCGCTGGGAGGGATGCACTCGGTGGTGTCGGCGCTCGAGTCCATCGCCACGCAGCACGGCGCTCAGTTCCACTACGGCGACAGGGGCAACGTCAGGGTAGGCGCTCTTCCTCTCTTTCGTCTGTGGCGGTGATGTTGATGGTGATGGTCGCGAAGGTGAAGACTCACAATCGTGACAATCTGCCTCTGGGCTTTTGCAGGAGATCGTGGTGGACGACAAGACCAAGAAGGTGTGGGGCGTGCAGCTCCAGGACGGGACGTACATCAAGGCCGACGCCGTGGTGTGCAACGCCGACGCGCCGTGGGCCTACAACAACCTTCTGCCGTCGTCGAGCTACGCCAAGAAGATCGACCAGCTCGAGTACACGGCCTCGACCATCTCCTTCTACTGGGGCCTGGACTGCGAGGTGCCGCAGCTGTCGGCCCACAACATCTTCCTCAACGGCGACTACAAGAAGTCGTTCGACGACATCTTCAAGGAGTCGGGCCTGCCGCAGCACCCGTCGTTCTACATTCACGTGCCGTCGCGGATCGACCCGTCGGCCTCGCCCGAGCCGGGCAAGGACGCCGTGACGGTGCTCGTGCCCATCAGCTGCATCAAGGACGACCGCCTCCAGGACTGGGACAAGCTGACCGAGTACGCGCGCAAGTATGTCTTCAACGTCTTCCACACGCGCTTTGGGTTCGACATCGCCGACCACATCATCAGCGAGCGCATCAACACACCCGTGACGTGGCGCGACAAGTTCAACCTCCAGCACGGCGCCGCGCTCGGGCTCAGCCACAACGTGACGCAGATTGGGTGGATGAGACCCAGCATCTGCCACGACAAGTACGACAACATGTTCTTCGTGGGCGCCTCCGTGCACCCCGGCACGGGCGTGCCCATCGTGCTGCACTGCGCCGCGCTCGTCGAGGAGGAGGTGCGGTCCTACTTCTCCGGCACCAAGCGGAAACCGTCCATCTTCTCCTCGTGGGTGGCCCTCCTCTTCTTGTTCTTCTTCTTCAGCAGCGCTTTCGTTCTCCTTGGCTTTGTTTTGTAAAAATGAATATAATAAAAGAAAAGTCGTGCAACAACAAGAGGGCCCGTATCTCTCTGTCCCGTAGGACCGGCCATCGTCTTCGTGTCGCCGTTTCGCGAGCTTGACCGCGAGCCCAAACAAGCGGCACCTCTCGCCGATTCGCTGGGGCCATAATTAAAAAAGCCCGTCACCTTGGCAGACAAAAGCCGCACACTTGCGCACTACTCCCAAGATGAAGCTGCAGTACCTGGACTCGCCTGACCTGCCCATTTCCTTGGAGACTCTGGCCGAAGAGGGCGTCTTCTATCTGCACGTCGACCTTGCCACCTGGAAGGAGCGCATCGAGGCTGTCTGCCAGGAACGCGGCTACAAGAATCGCGATGAGGTCGGTATTAATCCTCCATCTCTATAGAGAAGCAGTTCTCCTTACACCTTTGCGTTGGTCAGGTGTTCATCTCGTTGACACCCGATGTGAAGCCGTCCGATCGCGAGTTTACTACGGGCAAGCAAATTCTGCTTACTCGTGACAACGATAAGCTGGACACCATGCTCACCAAGTTCTTTGAGGAGTACGTCCGCCCCTTTCACCCTTCTCGATGAGCTTTCCGAACTAAATGCAGCTCGCAGGCACCTCCACGAGGATGAAGAAATTCGATTCGTGCTGGGCGGTGCCGGGCGCTTTGATGTTCGGGACAAGCAGGACCGATGGATCGGCATCACCGTCGAGGAGGGTGACCTCATCATCGTGGTATGTTCTGTCACGTGCTTGTTTGTGTTCCACGCTTCCTCGCACCCTCACTTCGCGCAATACAGCCCGCGAACATGTACCACAGGTTCGGCCTGGCCGACTCCAACTTCATCCACGCCCTTCGCCTCTTCTCGGACCAGCCCAAGTGGGAGGCCATCCCGAGGAAGCCCTGAGCCCTGCACTCTTGGTGAAAGGAAAAGAAAACACTCAACTTTCAAGATCTTTGCGATGATGATGTCCGGACTGTTTACAAAAGGCTCAGGGCAGGAGGGGTGAAGTAAGAAGCTCCCCTCACTAATCAGTGGTTGTTGCGGGTCGAGCGGCGCGCGAGCTTGCCCTTGCGAGTCGGTCGAGTCTTGGGCGGCTGCGCTTCGCCCTCAGCCTCCTCGGCGTCACCACCATCACCATCGCCGCCGTCATCCCCGGCGCGTCGCCGGCCCTGGCTGCCCTGGCTGCCGCGCTGCATGAGCGGATCCTCGGCTTCCTCCTCGCCACCCGGGGCCTCCTCCTCGGCCTGCGGCTGCTGCTGCGGCTGCTTCTTCTTGAGGGGCGCTCGTCGCGTCCGCTTGGTCTTGCCGCTGCTGCTTTGCTCCTCTTCCGCGGCGGGCTCCTCCTGCTCCGCCTCGGCCGCAGCCGTGGTGGGGGCCGCTGGAGCGGCGGGAGCGGCACGCTTGCGCTTGGCGCGGGTAGCCCCGCCAGGGGCCTTCTTGGGCGAGGGCATGACCGAGGCGTTGATGGTGGCGTCGGCCGACTGGCTGTCGTCGGTGTCCTTGGCGCCCGGGATCATCCCGATGAACTGCGGCCACGTCAGCGGCTGGCCGTTGATCTGGCTCGGGTCGTACTTGGGACCCACGAACGTGAAGTCGACCGACTCGTCCGACTCGTCCAATACCACGCCCTGGCCCAGCTGCAGGCATGTCGCACCAGCCCGCGGTCAGCAATCCTGTTAGATGGCGCGGCAACGACCGGTTGTCCTCGGGATGAAGAAGAGGCGCACATGAATGAGGGTCCTGGCGTTGGCGAGTTTGTGGCGCTTGGCCTGGTTCTCTGCCGAGAAGCTCGAGTCAAAGCAGAAGCGCTTGCCGTGGTAGGGCCGCTCCTCCGCCCGCATACCGAACCTGTTGGAACAAGAAGAAGGTCGGGTCAGGGAGGGACGTTCTCTAATGATGTGGTCCGCAGTAAAATGGGGGCTGCAAGTTGGGATCGAGTACTCGTCCTCGGGGAGGAACTTGTTCTGCTTGGCCGACTCAGTGATCCACTCGGGAGAGACCAGCCACCGGTGCGTCAGCGCGCCCGCCAGCGTCTTCATCGTCCTCGAGCCAACAGGCCGTACCTGCCCAATCCCCCGCCCCCGACCAAACCAGACGCGAACGCGTGAGTGCTCGATGATGACGACGATAAATGACCACGGTTGATAAGAATGGATGGTGCATGTGTGAATCAGAATGCAGACTATGCACGGTCTCAACATGGGCCCTTGCACCCCCCACGAGGGGAAGAGGAGATAAAGATAAAATAATAAAGATAAAATAATAAATTAATAATAAAATTATAAAAAGAAAAAGAGGAGCGACAGGGCCTTATGCAGCCGAGAGAACAGCTCATCATGGGGTGCTGTGTGGCATGTTGATGGAAGTTTGGGGTGGGACGAAGAGGAAGCGTACGACGTGGGTGATGTGTTCGTTGAATTCGTTGTCGAAGCGAACTTCAGCACCGAGGGCGGCCACCATCTTGGCCAACTGGTTCTTAAAGTCCATCGTGTAGGGCACGTTCGCGTCGCTGAAGCCGCTGAAGTAGATCACTGTCGTCGTCGTCGTCGTCGTTATTACGTTATTGGTCGTCAGCCCCAAATAATAGCATCACCACCACCAGAGCAGTCGTGGCTTCATTAGTGATGGGGAGGGAGTGGATGGGGAAGAAGAGGGACCTTTGGCGCGGCTGGCCTTGGCGCCCCGCAAGCTGAGCTTGGACGGCTGCTTGGCCGTGCGCGCGGGTGACGCGGGCGTCTGGCGGGCGCCCGCCTCTTCCGGCGAAGGTTGCGGAGGAGCTCGCTTGGCGGCGCCGCTGTCCTCCTTGTCTTGCTTCTTCTTTTTCTTCTGACCACTCAGCTTCTCCTCGTTGTCGTCCTCTTCCTGTTGGTGTTGCTGCTCTTCCTCCTTCTTCCGCTTCTTGACCGTCCTCTGGTTCGGGGAAGGAAGGAAAGAAAAAGGGAGCGGCAGAGTATTAGCTTTTTGAAGCAGTGGATGGGGAGCGGCCGATTAGGTCGTGTGGCGCACGTGCCTTGGTCTCCGGTTGGGCCTCGCGCTCGCCCTCCTCGTCCTGCTGCTGCTCTTCCTGCTGGGCCTCAAGCTTACCGGAAGCCTTCTTGCTCTTCTTCGCGGTTCGGGCCTTCTTCTGCGACGGCGTTTCTTCTTCCTCCACGATCTCCTCATCCTTCTTCTTCTTCCTCTTCTCGTCCTCTACTTTCTCTTCTTCATCATTTTCTTTCATTTTCACGTGAACTGCCGTCTTGGCAGCCTTCTCGAGCTGAGCGCGCAGCTGCTGTTCGTGCTTGAGCTCCTTCGTCAGAGCGGCTAACTGCTGCTCGAGGCTCGCGTTTGCGTCCGTTAGGCGTTCCACCTCGGCCGAGCGCTCGTCGAGCTGCGCCTTGGCCGCTTCGAATTCGGCCGTTAGGCGCTCTGCCCGTCGTTCCTGCTCGGCCGAGGCTTCCTCGGCTTGGCGCAGACGCTCGTCGCGCTCGGCGAGCTCAGCCTCATGCGCCTCTCGGGCCTCAGTGAGGGCCGCCTTGGCCTTGGCCTTGTGCTCCTTGAGCGCCTCCCGAGCCTCGTCGGCCGCTTCAGCGCTTTGGGCGGCCTCGTTGCGAGCCTCCTCAGCCTGCGCGGTCAGTTGGCTCTTCTCGCGCTCCAAGGCAGCCTGGGCGGCCTGAGCGGCCTGCAGGTCAGCAATCTGCGCAGCCTCGACCTCCTGCAGACGCTTTACATCGGCGCGCAGCTGGGCGAGCTCGCGCTCCTTCTCGTCGGCGGCGGTCTCCAGCTGCGTTGACTTGGCGGTGGCGGCCTTGAGGGCCTCGTCGAGCTGAGCCGCCTTCTCTGTCTGAGCATCGAGCTTATGCTGAAGACCTTCACATCGGCTCTGAAGCGAATCGAGGCTCAGCTGCCGATCGGCCAGGTCCTGCTCCTTCTCCTCGATCAGACGGCGCAGGCCACCGAGCTCCTCCTGTGTGGCGGCGGCCGGCGCTTTGTCGTCGGTGACCTCCTGCTCCTCCTTTTGCTTGAGAAAGGCTACGGTGCGGCGGAGCTCGTCGACCTGAAGCTGCAGGGCACCGTTCTCCTGGCGTAGGCTCGAGTGCTCGACGGCGAGGGCTTCGGCGTCGGTCTGCTGCTGGGTGAGGTCGCGCTCAATGGTCTCGGCGCGCGCATCGGCCTCTTTCTTCTCGGCGATAACACGCATGAGCTCGGCCTCGACGGCGGGCAGCTGGCTCTTGAGCGTGGTGAGATGCTCCTCCTGCGCGGCCAACTGGGCGCGGAGCTCGACGACCTCAGCGTGCCGGCTCTCGGCCTTGCGCTCCAAGTGCTCGTGCTCGGCCTTCCATCGCTCGACGTTCTGCTGCTGGGCCTCGAACTTGGCGACAGCCGCAGCCGCAGTCTCCTCCCGCTGCTCGAGCTCCTTGCGGAGGGTTACCTGGACGCTGTGGGCCTCGTCAAGGGCGGCGCGGGCACGAGTGGCCTCGTCCTTGGCGGTGCCAAGCTCCTTGTCGAGGGCATCGCGCTCCTGCACGGCGCGCTCCATCTGCTGGATGAACTCCTCCCACTCCTTCTCCTTGGCCCGCTTCTCCTCGTCGGCCTTGAGGCGCCAGGCCTCGCCGTCAGCCTGGAGGCGCTCGATATCGCGGCACAACTGCGCGTTCTGCTGGCGCAGCGACTCGACCTCAGCCTGGAGAACCGTGATCTGGTTCTCGCGCGCCTGGTCGCGCGCGGTGCCCTCGTGCGCCATGCGCTGCTTAAGCCTGCTGAGCTCCTCCTCGACACCACTGAGCTTGCGGAGCAACTCGTCGCGCTCCTCCTCGAGGCCCTTGAGCCTGTTCTCGCCGGCCTGGAGGATCTCCTCAAACTGGCCCTGCAAGGCCTCGAGCTCCTCGTTCGTCCGCTCCTGGCTGACGCGCAGCGCCTCCTTCTCTTGTGCGAGCTCGGTCTGGAGCCGGGCCACCAGAGCCACCTGCTCTTCGTTCTTGGCCTGCCACTCGCCCAGCTCATCGCGCAATCGGCGGCACTCGGCCTCGTAGCTCCGCTTCTCGCTTTCGATGCGCTCGATCTGCCCGCGCAGCGCAACAAGCGCCTCATCGGCCTCCCGCCGCACCTCCGCAGAGGCGGTGGTGGTCGGCTCTTCGGTAGGGCCCGCTTGCTGAGCGCTATAGTGCTGCTGGAGCTTGCGCTTCTCGTCAGCGAGGAGCTGGCGGTACTGTTCGTCTGCGCGCTTGATCTCGGCCTTGAGGCCCTCCACCTGCGCTTGCCATTGCTGCACCTCGTACTCGCGGGTAGCGAGGCTGGCAACCAGGTCCTGCAGCATCTGCGTCA
The DNA here is from genome assembly GCA_002179805.1 of Acanthamoeba lenticulata. Classification (NCBI taxonomy): domain Eukaryota; phylum Discosea; order Longamoebia; family Acanthamoebidae; genus Acanthamoeba; species Acanthamoeba lenticulata. The sequence goes on along the minus strand of NAVB01000003.1, from coordinate 69,876 downwards.
CGTTGCGCTCCTTCTCGCGTGTTTCCTCGAGGCCGCGGCACAGGTTGTCCTTTTCCTTCAGGATGGCTTCCATCTTGGCCTCGGTCTTGCGCAGCAGTTCTCCAAACACGTGCTCGTCTGGCTGGGCGGCCACCACGACCGGAGTCGCGGCAGCGGCCGCAGCGTAGACCTCGGCCCGCGCTTCTTCCGGGCTGCGCTCGTTGATGTTAGTGACGCTGAGAGTTTGTTGCTCCGTCGAGGCGGGCTCGACTTCCATGTCCTCGGCGGTGGCGGCGGAAGTTGACTGGTCGGTGGTGGTTTGCTTGCGCTTCTTGGCAGCGCGCCGTTCGCTCGACTCGTGGACACGTTCCTGAGGAGTCGACTGTTCCTCTTCCTCTTGCTCGGCCCGCTTTCTCCGCAAGCGCTGCTCTTCCTCCTCAGCAGCGGCAGCTTGGCGTCGGGCCTCTTCCTCTGCAGCAGCCGCAGCGGCAGCAGCAGCGGCCGCCGCACGCTCGCGTTCTTGTTGCTCCGCTTCGCGATGTCGCTCTTCCTCGGCTTCCCTCTCTCGACGCAGTTGCTCCGCGTGCAGCTCCCTCTGACGCTGCTGTTCGAGCTCTGCCCGCTCCTCCCGCTGGCGCCGGGCCTCTTCGGCTGCAGCAGCCGCGGCCTCTTGAGCTCTTCGGCGTTCCTCCTCCTCTTTTTTCGCTTCCTCCTCTTGCCTCTGCCTTTGCTCTTCCTCTTCCGCCTCGCGTCTCCGCTGCTCCGCCTCTTCTGCGGCTACTCGTGTGGCCTCGCGCTCCGCCTCTTCTGCAGCTCGTCTAGTTGCCTCTCGCTCCTCGAGCTCCAACCGCGTGGCTTCTTCTTGAGCTCTCCTACGTTCCTCTTCCTTCTCTTCTTCTTCCTTCCTTCGCCTTTGTTCTTCCTCAGCTGCGATACGGGCAGCCTCTTCTTCGGCAGCCCGCCGCGCCTCGTCCTCTTCTTCTTCTTGGCGCCTCCGCGCCTCTTCCTCAGCAGCCGCAGCGACTCGTGCGGCCTCTTCTTCGGCAGCCCGCCGCGCCTCGTCCTCTTCTTCTTGGCGCTTCCGCGCCTCTTCCTCAGCTGCAGCAATACGGGCAGCCTCTTCTTCAGCAGCCTGCTGCGCTTCAATCTCAGCAGCAGCCGCAGCCGCTCGTGCGGCCTCTTCTTTTGCTTGGAATTGCCTTTGCTCTTCGGCCCTCTGCACCTCCTCTTCAGCGGCTTTTACGTCTTCCTGCTGCAGGCTGGCTTCGCGACACTCGTCCTGCTCGATGGCGGTAGTTTGTGGGAGGGGCTGGGAAAGTGACCCGAGCTCGTCGTCGTAGTTGTTGTGGGAGGCATCACCGTCCTGCGATGACGCATGGTCGATACCGTCAAGCCCAAACCTTTTCGCGGCAGCAATGAGCGAACTGCTGTTGGTGCGTCTCGTTCGGCGCGCAAGGCGCCTGCCACTTGACTTGAGGGCGGGTGTGTTTGGCGCAGACGTATTCTTGTGGATCACCGAAGGAGCAGCGCTGGCGTCCGGCTCGTGCGGAACAACTGCTGACTCCTGAGGTTCAGACTGTTTTGGTTCAGTCGGGGCGTCTGCGCTTGTCACTTGCGCTGAAGGCACGTGCAGCATGTAGTCTTCATCTCTATAATCGTCAGGAATCTGATTAAGTATGTGAATTTTGACGACGTAATCTGGTCGCAGACAGACCCACGTAACAGTAAGCTTTTTTAAAAAGAATCGTACGAGAAGGGCACGGGTAGCTGGCAGTACCACTATACTTGCCCTGCAAATCCTGTATTAGTTGCTGGATGCGCGTTGCAGCAGCTCGATTGTGCTTCTCCAGTTCGTTTTGCAACTCATCCTCGAGCGCGGAGATGCGCTGTTGTACGCGAGCTAAGATCTCCTCACCTCGCGAACCCATACCTGGCCGTGTACACAAGATGCTTCCCAAAGCTGTGTGCCGCCTTTCGCGCCTTTTTCTGTCAGCACATTTGTGGCGATTTCGGAGAAGAATTTGGAATTTCCAATACACTGCTTTGGGCGAACTACGTCCAAAGGAGGGGGCCTTTGTGGTGGAAAACGAAAATGTTGCAGACGAGAAGAATACAATATGGGCGGGGTTACGTGGGCAGGCGCGGTCTCATCGTTCGTCGTAGCGCGGCAGCGCCACACCGCCACCTTTTTCCCGTAGCTCGATCATGGAAGACGAACGGGCCTCAAAGTTCAATGGGCCGCCTCGCTTATCAGATGGCAAAGAACTCGACCAACCTGTTCCGCCCTCGTCCAGGAATCTGGCTGCTAGGACCGCCGCCCTTCCTTTGCCGTTGCCACTTGCGTTGCCGTTTGCGTTGCCGTTGGCAGTGCCGGTGGTCGCGGTGCTGGTGGTAGATGATGAGGACGACGAACCGCCAGCGACGACCGCTACCGGCACGACGATCGCAATGATCAATACCGCCAGCAGAAGCAGACCCAGCAAGATCGCGCCGCCGATGAGGAGCCTCCTCCGTCGCTTTCTCTTCTCCTGCTCTTCCCTGAGAGGTTCGCCCTTCTCGATGTCCTGCATGCTCTGTGATCGAGCAGCGCAACACAACCGATGTATTGATGACGACGATGAGTGTCACGATCGCGCGCTGAAGGGCCTTTGTGGGGGGGGGGGAGGGTGAACCTTGTGGTTATTTACAGTGGCGAGCAGCGCACTCATCTGGCGGGTGAGGACGCCGAGCTCGGCCTTGGTGCTGAGGCGGTTGCTCTTGGTCTTGATCTCACCGCGGAGAACCTCAAACTCCTTCTTGAACTCCTCCTTGTCGTTCTGGTAGTTGTCGAGGTGCTGCTTGAAGGCGGCGATGAGCACCGGGATCAGCTCGGCGTAGGCCACGGAGAGGTAGCCCTCCTCGTCCTCGACCACGGCCTCGGGCAGCACCCGCTGGACCTCCTGCGCGATGAGGCCGATGGCCCGCTCTCCGCCGCGCTCGGGGAACTTGGGGTTGTCGGCCTTCCAGCGATAGCGGTGGCCGTCGATCTCGGAGATGATGCTCAGCGCGTCGACAATGTCCTCGATCTCGGTCTTGAGCCGCATGTCCGAGTACTGCAGGAAGGCGTCGGCCCGCACGATGCCCTCGACGTCGAGCCCGCCGTTGACCACGAGGGTCTCCCCGCGCTGCCGGCTCGCTGGGCCCATCGCGCCCGCCAGCCCCGACGACCCGGCCACCCCCGGCCCATGATGATGATGGGTCTCCTCGATCTTGCGCTTCTTGGCCACGTCCGACATCATCATCATCGGTATGCCGCTTTGCGGCGACGACGACAACGACGACGACGAGTGCGCCAGCGCCGCCCCGCCGAGCGAGGAGCGAAGGGCTTGCGGCTGCTGGTGCTGCTGCTGTTGTTGGGGGTAGGCGTACTGCTGTGGCTGCTGCACATGGTGATGATGCTGGGCGTGATGGGGATGCTGCTGCTGCTGGTGTTGCTGATGGTGCTGTTGCGACGACGGCCCTTGCGGAAACGGCCGCGAATCGGACATGAAGCCCGACTGGGAGTGGTGAAGTGCCGCGTGCTGCGGCGTGTGATGCTGCTGCAGTTGTTGCGGCAGCGGTTGCTGCTGATGGTGCTGCTGGAACTGCTGGTGCGCCAACACGGGCGCGGCCTGCTGCTGGGGCTTGATGGCGGGAGGCGGCGGCGGGGGCGTGGCGGGGAAGGCCCGGACGCCCGGAACGAACTGCGGCCGCGGGGGCGGCGAGCTGGCTGCGGCCCCGCCAACGGGGCTGGTGGCCGCCGAGGTCTGCACGCGCTGGGAAGACGAGTTGGGGGAGGACTTGGAGGCCGTCGGCGGCTTGGCGCCGCTGTTGTGGGTCGTGAACTCGACCGAGGTACCCACGCACGCGCAGTAGCCGCTGTTGATGCTGACCCGGAACTGGAGGAGCTTGCAGATCTTGGCCAGCTTGACCTCCAAGTCGACCCCCGTGGCCGACTCGCCGTTGCCCAAGGCCACGCGCTGCGGCATGGAGATGGAGACGATCTGGATTCCGTCCTTGGTGTTCTCCTGCCGCACGGCCTTCAGGTCGAGCAGCTCCACGTCGATGTCCTCCTTGGCGAAGGCGCACTTGCACTCGACCCGCAGTTTCACCACCTGTTTATTTGTACCGGTCACATATGTGATAAAGAGGCGTGTTAACATCACCAAGGTGAGCGCTCGCCGAATGAAAAAATGGGCGCGCCGGTCGCGAAAAAAGCGCAGACGCGCACCTTGCCGCGGTCCTTGGTCACGCGCACTTCGTCGTTGGCGTTGATGCACGACCAGCCCTTGGTCGTGCGCGTGCGGTGGTAGAGCGTCACCATCACCGGCCCGCTGCAGGCCGGACCCGGGTCGCTGTTGCCGTGCAACGCCATAGTTTTGGTGAGCCCGTAACCTATCAACACCACACGCACGAAACACACGAGGAGAGAAAGGCCAAGGCACCTGTCTCGGTGCTCGCCGTCAGTGCCGGGCGAGGGCGTGGAGTGGATCGGATGGTCGCCCAACGCCGGGACGCCGTTGGTGCCGTGGGCGGCCATGGCCGGTTGCGACACGTAGGACCCGATCGGGCTGATGCCGCTGATGCCCGAGCCGCTGAAGTGCTGCGGCTGTTGGGTGCCCGAGCCAGCACCGGCGAGGGACCAGATATCGCTGCCGCTGCCGCCTGAGCCCAAGAAGCCGCTGCTTCCACCAGAAAGCCGGGCCAGGCCACGAGGCGACAGGTCGAACTTGGCACCGTTTCCCCCGTTGTAGGCGAACGAAGGCAAATCCATCATCTGGCCATATGAATCTATTGTTCGCAAAGAAAGAAAGAGGCCAAGAAACCTGGTCAGCAGGAGAGTTCCGAAACGTCACATCTCTCTTGCCCATCTTTTCCCGCCAAAGACGATACACAAGTCGCCGCTTTTTTTCGCTTTCGTTCTTTTTCTTGCTCGTTGATTCCCGAGGAGCAGAAAAACGGGAGGAGGGTGAGGGGAAGCGGGGGTCTCTCGTACCAGATTGAGGATTTTGGCCAGAGTCAAAATAATCGTGGTTAAAATATATGTCTTCATCCATCGCGAGGTTACCAACCCCTTGAAGATTTGCAGAGTGTTGCATCTTGAGAGGGGGAGGTCCTCCTGACGTAAAGTTTGGCCTATTACGTCTATATTCTTCTTGCAACCGGCTGCGGGGCAGAAAGTGCGTCTTCCACCAGGTCGCGCGGGCCAGCCTTCGTTCTTCTTCTTCCTTCTTTCGCACCTGGCGCGGTGAATCCAATGGCCTCTGCGACTGCGGCAAACTGCGGACATGGTTCCCGGCGTGCCGGAAATTCCTCTTCAACGCCGACGCGAGCCATTCATTTTTGTGCTTATCGAGGGCCCCTTTCCATCTTGTGTCGCCGCTGTTTCCAAACGCAGTCCGTGATCCAGACAACTTTGAATTGTTCTACCGAGCTGCGCCAAACAGGGCCCTGTGATTGCCGCTGTCGAAGACTAGACGCCACCAGGCGGGCCTCGAAAGAGAAGTTCTATGGCGTGGCCTGGCTTGTAAGCCAAATTGGGGCTTCCACATCGTGTTGCCTCACCACTCTTGGCAGCTCATGGAGATATTGTGTGCAACAACAACAAGTTTCCGTCGCAAGAGCAAACGAGTCGGTCTGGTCTGAAAACAAAAATGATGTTGCATCACAGGAAAAAGACTACAAAGAGAAGGAAGAGGATGACCCCGACAAGGCCCATTATGATCAGCCACGACGTTCGTGCTGCAAGAGGGAACAAGAGACAAACAAGCAACCAGTTCAGTAAATCCCAAGCTCAAATACAGCAAACAGAGGGGAGAAGCAGTACTGCTGGAGCGGTCGATGAGTTCACTGATCTTCTTGATTCCAGCCGTTACCCTGTTGGACGTAGAGGCTACCTCGTTGTGGAATTTGTCCAGCAACCTGTCCACCAAACCACCACCATATGGTCAACATCATCATCACCAGTCGTCCGGCTTGTGCAGGCACGTGAAATCAGCACGTACTCGTCCTGGTCCTCGAGCTCCTCATGGATCGTGAGAGACATCTCGCTCAGCTTGCCCAGACCCCGCTCCAGGTGGTCCAGATGCTCGTCCTCCTCCCGGCGCATCTCCTGCATTCCCACAACCACCACCCCATCCGTCGTCAGCCGCAAGAACAAGAAGAAGAAGAAGAAGAAGAGGTCAAGGCCGTACACTGTGGCGGTCGACTTGGGCCTGAATGAAGGCATCGTTGTCGTCTCGGATGGCCGCCTCGAGCTTCTCCCGCGACGTTCGCGGCACGCCCATCGTCGTTGATGATGGGATCAACGCCTGTCCTCGGGTCACACGCGCGCGTGTCATCCAGCCATGCCCCCAAGAGTCCCGTGTGTGCGTTTTGCGCGCGCGGGTGAAGGGATCGCCGTACGGCGCGCTGGTCGCGCTCGACCTTGGCGCGGGTGGCCGGGTTATCGATCTCTTGCTTCATCTGCGCGACGGCCGCGCGTGTGTCGGTCACGAATCGGCGTCGCTCGGCCACCTCGTCCTCGTTCATCCGGAACTTGGCCCGGTTGCCCTCCACGATACGTGCCCACGAGTTAAGGGCACACACCGCACACGCAACCCGCGCGTGTCGTGTCGTTGAAAGAAGGCGAGGAGAGGAGGAGAAGGGAGAAAAGGATATTGATGGTCTCATCGAGGTCAACCAGGTCCCATTCGATGCTCTTGAGGACGCGCTTGAGCTCGTGGGTAGTCCACTTGAACTCCTCGTCCTCGGCCGTGTTGGTCGTGTTGAGGAGCTCTTGCCATCGCCCGTAGAGCGTGCGCGCCCCATTAACGCTCTGCACCACCTCCCTGCAGCGAGAATAAATAGATACAATAAATAAAGTGCATAATTACGCATTAAAAAGGTCGTGAAGGCGAAGCACCCACTTGCTTGTGTGTGAAAACAAAGAGATATAATTGCAGTTATCTAAAATTGTGGGGGTGGTGATCATCCGGTCACGGCCCATGACAACGACGAGAAACGTACTCTTTTACAACATAGAAGGGATCCTGCATCGTGTTTTGTTTGTGTTGATGAAGCGCGCTTCCAATTTGATGTGCGATTAGAAGTCACGCCACGTCTTGTGCGCCTTGTCTTTTTCAGCAGCTTTTCTTCGCTAAGAAAAGAAATCAGGATGAAATACACAAATAAAATAAACAAAATATTTACAACACCAAGAAGCAGCTGTGGCTAGCTGGTGAAGAACTTGATGGACTTGTCCGAAGAGGCGCTGTAGAGGCCGTCATTGGTGACCACCAGCGCCTCCACGCTGCTCGTGTGGCACTTGATGGTCTGCACGCAGCGGAAGGTGTCCAGATTCCACACCTTGATGTGCGTGTTGTAGGAGCCCGTGAAGAGGCGCCGCTCGTGGATGCACACGGCGTAGACCGGGCCCATGTCGGCCCCGAGGGCCACACTGTCGAAGCTGACCAGGTCGAACACCATGATGGCGTTCTCGTAGATGCCCACCAGCAGCGACTGGCCCACCACCGCGATCGAGTAGATGCTCCCGTACCGGCCCGTCAGGTTGTTGATGCACCTGAACGTGCTCACGTCCCACACCTGGATTTTTTTCATTAATGTTTCAAAAATATTCGGAAATTATAAATAAAATTCAGGAATTATTGAAATGATATTCTTTAAGAATTCATAAAAAGAATGGTTCCTGCTGAAAGGACGCGCCTTGATGAGGTCGTGGCAGCCGCTGTAGAGGAACCCGTTGGAGACGCAGAGACCGCGCACCCAGTGGGTGTGGCCCTTGAGCGTCGCGATGCACTCGTAGGTCTTCACGTTCCACACCTGCTCGAGGCCGCCATGGCGTCAGCACATGAGTGTGGCCAGGGGGAAGAATGTGGGGCACATACCTTGATTTCGGTGTAACTGCCGGAGAAGAGGAGGTTGCCCTCCACCACGAGTCGGCAGATCGAGTTTCCGTGGCCCGTGATCGTCCGCTCGTGCTTCATGGTCTTCAAATTCCACACCTGCTCACGATCATCATTAATCTTACAAAAAAAAAAAAAAATCAACATAAAAACGGACGCACCCGGATGGTCTTGTCGGCAGAGCCGCTGATGAGCTTGCGGCCGACGACCACCACGGCGCGCACGCCATCATCGTGCCCGACCAGCGTATGCCGCAGCTTGAGCGTGCCCAGGTCCCATATCTGCCACCCAACCCACCCGCCGACGTCACCTTCATTGTCAAGTGAGGAGGAGGGCGGATGAAGCGCCGACGGACGAACCCGAATCGTCTTGTCGGCCGAGCCGCTGATCAGGATCTGTTGCTTCTTGCTCACCGCCAGCGACAGCACCGGCCCCTGCTCGCGACACAAATGAATAGTTGGGATGGTTGGTATGTCTGGAATGCAGAGGGACTATGATGGCGTAGGCGTTCACCTCATGCCCGAGGAACTCGCCCTTGAGCTTGAAGCTATGCGCGTCGCCCGCCGCGATGGCCTCAGCGGCAAGAGCCTCAGCGGAGCCATCAGCGCTGCCGCCCGCCATCGGAGAGGCCGAGGAGACCACGGCTGTGGTGGCGGCCCGCTCGCGGACCAGGAGCGGCGCCGGGGCTGTGGCGGGCGCGGACGCCAAGAGGGCGGCCGACGAGGGCGAAGGCGAGAGCCCGACAATGCCCTCGCCTCGCGAGGGTGGCCGGAGGCCGGACCGCATGGGCGGTCGCATCGCGCCCGCCGACATTGGGCGCGCAGCCACTGCCGCCGCCGATGACATGCCCGGCCGCGCCTCGGCCAAGTGCTGGAGCGTCGCGTCATAGTGCGCTGTGCGTGATGTCAGCTGACATCAGCACAACGTAGCGCTACACGAGCACCAGGGGGGACTTACCTGTCTTGGTCTCCAAAACGGCAACGAGCTCCTGCACGCGTAGGGCAAGCTGGGCCACGGTCTCGCGCAGGGCGATGTTCTCCTGGCGCTGTTCGCGCAAGCGGCGGCCCATGGCAGCCCGTTCCTCGTCGTAGCGGGCGAGGAAGCCGCGAAGGGCTTCGTAGACGCAGGTGCGGCGGTGGGCCTCGATCTCGCGCTCGGACCCTGTAAAGGCGCAGCCGTAGGCCCGTTGGGGGCATGGAATGTGCGCGCAGACGCGGGCGTGCTCGGCCACGTTCATGCGGCGCAGGGAGGCGGCGTCGCAGTAGGGACAGCGGGCTGGCGCGTAGAGACAGGCAGCTTCGTGCTGGCGACGGGCGCCGAGGGCGATGACCTCGGGGCAGCCGTCGGGATCGGGCACCAACTGCGCATTCTGTTGATGGGTGTGCTCGTCCCCGTCTTCACCCCCGTCTACTCGTTTGACGCCGTAGCGGCACCGAATGGGGAGCTCGCGTAAATGGCCGGCTAGGGCGAGATTGGGGAAGATGTGTTCTGCATCTAGCGGGGCGCCGTCAATGGGGCAGGGCACGAGGCCGCCCGTCGCTTTGGTGGCCTCCAGGACGCACGAACGGCAGAAAGAGTGGCCACAAGGCGTGTTGACCGGGTCGGCCAGCAGGCCTCCGTGTAGCGGGCAACGCAGCATCTCGGAGGGGGGCGTGGCGAAGAGCAGCGGTGCGTCGTCATCGATGTCGTCGTAGTAGTCGGTATCCACCCCACTGAGCTCCCTCTCTTCATCTTCAAAGCTGCCGAAGTCACTTGTGCCGCTGGCGACGCTACTCGCGCTCCAGCTGATGTTTGATGACGACGCCACTCGCAGTGGGTAGGCGGCGGCGCTGCCCATCTTCCACTTGACGGGAGCCCGTCTTATTGGAGCGGGGCTCAGCACGGGGGACCCGCTTTGATGCTTGGTGTTGAGGGGAATAGCCGAGCCCGAACTCATCTTGGCGATTTTTGGATCACTCAGGTGCGAAACGAGCAGGGGGCTCTTCTTTTTCGCGCCCCTAACGTGCGATGTGGACTTGGCAGAGGTAAGGAGCTCGTCGTGCTCCGTGGTCGGCCCATCTCTAAAGCCGTTGCTGCTTGAGGACGTCGTCCTCTCCATCTTCTTCGCTTTTCACACACAAAGAATGAAGCGGAAAGCAAAAGGGAAAACAATTTCTCTTTCCAACCACTCGCGAAGATGGAGCTGCGAGATGAACGAGGCCACGACTCCTCCCCCAGTCTGACCGAGTCACCGCAACCCACGCAGGAGAAAAGAGGCGGTAACGTGGAGGTCTACGGTTTTGTTGCGTGGATAGCAACAGGCCTCACTTTTGGTGCCTTCTTACCCGTGTAGCCTTGTGTTCTTTGTTTGCCTCTCCTCCCTCACGACTCGGTGCGCAGTGGCGTACGTGTTGTGGGCCTTCCTCCCCGAGGAGTGGCTCGAGTGGCTCGGGGTCACCTACTATCCCTCCAAGTACGTCTTCTGCCCCGCACCTCATCCCCACCGACGAGGCAACAACTAGAACGACTTCGGCAGGTACTGGGCGTCGGCATTCCCGGCGTGGTTGTGCGTAAGCTACCTCTTCTTCCAGTTCCTCTTCTACTCGGCTCTCAACTGGGCCCTCAGCACGCCCCTCGACGCCCGCACCACCCTCGTCGGTACTCTCTGTCTCGTCCTTCATCCTTGCCCCGTCATCATCTTCCTCATCTCCTCCCCACTTGCTCGCCTCTCGGCAGACGAGCACACGGTGGCGCCCGCCGAGGGCACGCGGGACGGCGCGGTCCTGGTCGAGGCCCTCCTACGCCGCCGGGCGGCCTTCGGCCAGCTGCACCAGCATCCGGGAGAAACGTTGGGCTCCAGCGACGTGCCGCCCCTGTGCGACCTGCCCGTCGCGACGGTCAACGCGCTCCTCTTTGGCGCGCAGACACGCGAAGAATGTGGCCCGTGATGGCGAGTGAGTGAATGTTGGGCTCGTTGGCGCGCCGGGCGCGCGTCCTTCCTCTGTACATAATACATGATCATTATCTTCCATCACCTTCATCATCTTCTTCTTCATCATCGTTCTTCTTCATTCACCTCCTTCTCTACTTGGCTCTTCTTCGTCTCTCCTCTCAATATAGCATCACCACCGTCGTCACCTGAGGATAGGGGATGGAGGACGACCAGGTCTCCTCCTCAGCTGAGGAGGCAGCAGCCCTCCTTCTTGGGCGGCGGCCGGCTGGGCGGCGGGACAGGCGCCGCCACTGAGTCCCGCCGCATCTGCTCCTCGGCCGCCGCGGCCGCCGCTCGCCTCTTGAGCACGGCTCGCGTCGCCTCGTCAAAGACCGTCTTCAGGCCCTTTTGCGTCATGGCCGAGCACTCGGCGTAGGCCGCGGCCCCGAGCTCCTGCGCCAGCCTCCGACCCTGCGCGTTCACCCGAGCCCAACGTGAGCCACACGAACGACGGCCATGAAGGAGCAAGGTGATGGTTGTGGGTGGTGAAGGAGGAAGAAGACCTCGTCGGTGGCGATGGGGGCGAGCTTCTGCTTGTGGAGGGTCTCGAGGGCGGAGGGGTCCTCCCGGAGGTCGACCTTGAGGCCCACCAGGATGAACGGCACCGTCGGGCAGTGCGTGGCCAGCTCCGGCTGCCACTGCACACACGCGCGCGTGCGCGAGAGGGACGAACCATGTCCCGTGTCATTTGCGGCCGCACGAGATGTGTTCCACGACGGGACGCGCGGAGGCGTACCCTGAGTCGGACGTTCTCGAAGGAGCTCGGGGTGACGAGGGAGAAGCAGATGAGGAACACGTCGGTCTGGGGATAGCAGAGCGCCCGCAATCGGTCGTACTCCTCCTGCCCGGCCGTATCCCACAGCCTGCCGTCCGCGTTTAGTCACAGCCCGCGACAGCAGCAGACGGTTCGAAGTCGACCAACGATGACAGACTCGCCAAAGAGTCGAGGTGGGGCAGGAGGCAGTACCCGAGGTTGTAGGGCGAGTCGTCCACCATGATGGCCGTGTTGTAGTTGTCAAAAACCGTTGGAATGTATCTGGATGGAAGCGTGGTGAATGAAACGTCGGCTCATCAGGCGAAAAAAAGATGGCATTCAAATTCAAAGTTGTGAATTTGAAAAAAAGGGTTGATTGAGAGCTCCTTGCACGATCATGAAAGAGGCAAAAATCAATGAATCAAGGTATTGTCAACCAAGTGAAAGGGGGCTCCATCCTTCTTGAAAAAGGAAAGGAAACGAAAGAACGAAAACGAAGACAAGGGGCGGAAAGGGTACTCTTGTGGGAAGACGTTGTTTGCAAAGGACATGAGCATGCAGGTCTTGCCCACGGCACCATCTCCTGCACAAACGAAACGATTGCATCTTTTAAAATGGCTAATTGAAGAATGGATGTCGGGCGAAGAGGAGGGGGGGAGAAGGTGGTAAGTGGACCATACCTACGACAACGCATTTGATGGCTTGCATACCAACGGGTTTGTCTGCCCGTCGTGACATTGAACAACGAAATGAATTAAACCCAGTGATGTTTGTTCGATTTCAGTCCCCGGAGATGCAGTAGAGAAGAAGAGGACGAATGAGTTGGTGAAGACAAACACCCCGCGAAGCGATGTTGGCCGTTTGGCTGCGCACACACCGCCGTCGAAGCACAACAAACTAAAAGTGGCTGTAACGGCCGCTTTTCGTGCTTTCTTTCTGTTTGCCGCCTGCCGGCGCGGGGTCTTCGCGACTTGCTCGTCACGTGCGGGATTGAACGGAGGGATGGAGAGGAGGCCAAATGGGTCGCGCGACACGCCTGTACAAAGCACACCAGGATAGGAAGGCCTGGACGAAGGTGGTCTTTGTGCCTTTGCAGTGACCCGCCGCGTTCGCTAGGAGAGCCTTCAGCGATGGGTTGTGCTTCCCCGGTGAGCCTGCAAACCCGAAATGAATTGGCTGTTAGCTCAATTCAATAATAACCAAAGCACATTAAAAGAGAAAATCAAAGAATACTAATTTTTTATTCTTCTGCTGCCTGAACATGGAGGAAGCAGCAACACACAACAATGGGGAAAGCAGCAAGAAGTTGCCCTCGATACGCAAGCTGCTGGTGGCCAATCGTGGTGAAATCGCACTGCGCGTGATGCGCGCGTGTCGTGAACTGGACATAGCCACTGTGGCCGTGTACTCGGTAGCTGATCTCGACGCCCCCTTTGTGCAAGCGGCCGATGAGGCGCTCCTTATCGGTGACGGCCCTGCGGCCTCGGCCTCCTACCTCAAGGTCGACGCCATTCTCGACGCTGCCCGCCGCGTTGGCGCAGATGCCATCCACCCAGGTGCCCCCTACCTATTTCTTTTATTGTTATTATCTCAATTAAATAATACTTGTTTTATTTGCAGGGTACGGCTTCCTGTCGGAGAACGAGGACTTTGCACGACAGTGCGAGCAGGCGGGCCTCGTCTTCGTGGGCCCCACGCCAGAGGCCATCGCGGCCATGGGCTCCAAGCGCGGCGCCAAGCTCCTCCTGCGGTACACCGGCCCCACAGCGTGCACGACCCACTTGGTCTTTTTCCCTGCCGGGAGCTCATTTCCTTCGCCGACTATTGTTGCATTTGATGGCGCGGCCCAGAGAAAAGGACGCGTCGATCCCGCTGATCCCGGGCTACGATGGCGCCGACCAGTCCACAGCGGCGCTGGCCCGCGAGGCCGCACGCATCGGCTTCCCGGTGCTCCTCAAGGCCAGCGCCGGCGGTGGCGGCAAGGGCATGCGCGTTGTCCGCGACCCCGCCCACCTCGCCGAGGCCATCGACTCAGGTTTGGCTTTGGCGCTCCTTTTATTTATTACTGCATTTTTAAAATTATTTATTAATTCTTTTCTGAAATATTTGTTTTGTGGCGTGCAGCGAAGCGCGAGGCGAGGAACTCGTTTGGGGACGACACGCTGCTGATCGAAAAGTATTTCGACGACGTGCGGCACGTCGAGTTCCAGATCTTGGGCGACGCCCACGGCCACGTGGTCCACCTCAACGAGCGCGAGTGCTCCGTCCAGCGCCGGCACCAAAAGGTGATCGAGGAGGCGCCCTCGGTCGTTATGACCCCCGCCCTCCGGCGACGCATGGGCGCCTCGGCCGTCGCCATTGGTCGCGCCATCAACTATCGCGGCGCCGGCACCGTCGAGTTCATCGTCGATTGCGATGGTCCGCGCCATGCTCTTATTTATTTATTTATGAATTTATTGTTGATTTATCAAATTTGTTTTCAATTCTTTCATGTTTATCAAATTTTCATGATTGAATTTGAACTGTTTTTTTTTCTAGGCAACTACTACTTCCTGGAGGTCAACACGCGGTTGCAGGTGGAGCATCCGGTGACGGAGCTGATCACAGGCGTCGACCTTGTCCACGCCCAGCTTCGCGTCGCGCAGGGTGCCACCCTCGCCGAGCTCGGCCTCGGGTTCGTCCATTCCCATCATTTAAGGTGGCTGGCGCTGTGGTGCTGACGTCAGCCACGCTCGCCACAGGGACCAGGAGGCTCTGCTGCAGGCCGTGCGGGGTCACGCCGTCGAGTGTCGGCTCTACGCCGAAGATCCCGACAACAACTTCTTCCCCTGCACCGGACGGGTCCTCGCCTGGCGTCCGGCCGTCATCGAAGGCGTTCGCTACGACGGCGGCATCCGCAGCGGTGCGGCGCTCTTCATTCCCCACATTCCGCAACAGATAGCCATGCTGACGTGGCATCGATCGCAGGCGCCGAGATCACGATCTACTACGACCCGCTGGTGTGCAAGATCATCGCCCACGCGGCCACGCGCGAGGCGGCCCTCGACAAGATGGCTCGCGCCCTGCGCGAGACCGTCGTCCTGGGCCTCACCACCAACAAGGCCTTCCTGCAGCAGGTCCTCCACCACCAGGCCTTCCGGGCTGGCCGCTTCAACACCCACTTCATCGACCTCCACCTCCCCGCTCAAGTCCGGTACGAGACGCACACAAACACACGCGTGCGCGTGTCTCCCGCACGACACACGCGCTGGCATGACACGCGCGCGTGTGTGCGTGTGTGCTGATTCAGGCGGCAAGCGGCCGTCGTGCCGGACGAAATGGTGATCGCGGCGCTGCTGTGGGACTGGCGCCGCCGCGAGCGCGCCCGAACGCTGCTCCGACGGCTGCCCTCTGGCTGGCGCAACACGCCCCGCACCACCAGCACGGTCCGCTCGCCCCCGCCGCTCTCCTCCAGATTTCGTGGGTTGAAGGTGGCGGCTGACGTCAGCCTGACGCGCAGCGCCAAGAGTTTGCGCTGCTCGGCGGCGGAGAGAAAACGGCGGCGCCCGTGGTGGTGGTGGAATACAGTTCTGAGGCCCGGCGGGGCGATGGGACGCAACGCCACCCGGACGCGCACTTTGAAACAAAGGTCAATGGCCGTACCGCGCGCGTGGTGCTGCACCGATACCTGGGGCCCACCGACGACGACGGTGACGGCGCAGAGACGCTCGACGTGTCCGTTGACGGGCTGCGGCGGCGCTACATTGTCTGCGGGTCATCGCCGTCGTCGACGGCGGCCGACGCGGCCGAAGCTGAGCGTATCTACGTGCACTCGGACGCCATGCCAGGCGAGGCCGCGCTCGGGCTCAAGTCGCGCTTTGCGCCGGCGTTCGTGGGTGACGCCGCTGGCGAGGGCGAATACGTCGCCCAAATGCCTGGTGCGGATACCCGTGCATACCCACTGCCCGTGCACGCGCGCTAACGTCAGCGACGGCATGCCCAGGCAAAATCCTTCAGGTGCTTGTGGCCGACGGGCAAACGGTGGCGCCAGGCGAAGCGCTGCTGATCATGGAGTCCATGAAGATGGAGAGCAAGATCGCCGCCCACAAGGTGCCTCCTCCTCGTCCTCCTCCTACTGATCCGCCGGGGACTCACGCCTGCTGCCATTTGAGGGGGGGGGACAAGAGCAGGCGGGAACGGTGCGCCTCCACGTGCGAGCGGAGCAGGTGATCCAGGAGGGCACACGCCTGCTCACCATCGAGTGATCTCGAGTAGGACTGACCCCATCCAGGGGCTCATCGCGCCACGCACACTTTTTTTTTTCTTCTTCTTCTCGTTGGCCATCCCAGCGCCGCTGTGACCTCGCTCGTGCAAAGCGGATAACAGGTTGCTTGCAGATTTAAATAAGAAAAATCTCTTGAGGACAGAGGAGGAGGAAAAGGGGATAGGATCTTGGAGATGGATGTGAGGAAAAGGTCGCGTGTGCTAGTCCTCTCGGAACTTGTAGCACACGAACTTGTCGAGGAATGGCAGGTCGTTGCTGAGGTGCTCGATCACTCCTCGCTGCATAAGCAGGTTGCCCACTCGGACGGCGACATATCTGTGGCCGGGTTGACAGGTGAGTTCTTCTGCGGCAGAATCACTGAGATTGCAGGAGTCAACGCACCTGTCTGTGGTCTGCAGGTAGTCGGCGATCCAAGTGACCGCATCTGTGCCGATGAATGTCTTGTTGAAGGTCTTCATCTTGTGTGTGCGCGAAGTGACGGGGATGCCCAGGTCAGGGTCCGTTATCGTCTTGACGAACAACTCGAAGCCTTCTTCGTCATCGAGCAGCGGAATGTTGAACGCGCCGTCCTGCAGCTCCGAGTCACTGCTCACCGAGTCTGATCGGACGCGTATATCAGAGCCGTTGCCGAAACCGCCCGGGACAATGCCGGAGCTGCCCGAGTTGCCGGGGCTGCCAACGCCATTACCGCCGCTGGTCGTGTTGACGGGGCTCATGATCCCCGAGCCTCCGTTGGCCGCCCATCGACTACGCACTGGCGAGTAGTTCGCGTCGTTCCCATATTGCACTTGCTGCAGCCCAGTGCAGTGGTGAGCCTTCTCGCAACCCTGTACACAGTCGAGTATGGGGGACGATACCAGAGCGGGATAGGACGAGTTGCGGGACGAGTCGTAGGTTGATGAGGAAGGCGATGCAACTGTCCAGCTGTTGGTTCTGGTGTCGGCGCTGCCGATGCTGCCTCCGCTTCCGGTGCCACTGCTGGGTAGGGCGCCGCTCTCGGCGTCTGAGTCATCGCCGACTGAAACCGCCGCAGTGGAGGGTGCGGGGAGGTGGGCGGGCTCCTCTTCTGTTCGTGCGTTCTCGATAGAGCAGAAGCACGACAGATAGCCGCCTCGCCTCTTCTTGATGGTGACCGTAAATTGCTCTGGGGCGAGGCAAGACGGAGACACACCATCAGAATCGTCCTCTTCTTGCTTTTCAGGAGGAGGAACGCACCACTACGAGTAAAATTGCTGCGAAGCCAGTCGCCTATCTCATTGGTGAGGTCAAGGATGCGCTCGTCGATCTCCTCCGGCGAGAGTTTGCGCTCCACGACTGGAGAAGAGGCTGACAGATTGAGCGCGGGTGGGGCTGTTGTACCGCGCTCACGTAAGAGCTCTCGCACTCCAGAGGACGACTTGAGGTTGCTGAAGATGCTCGTGCCGCCGTTCATCAAACCACTACCTCCGCCTCCACCGTTCTTGACTATCATGCTGCCTCCACCCCCTCCGTAAAGCTCGCCTCTTTCGAATCGATCATCGCGCTTTGACGAAGATGAGGACGAGGAAGAGTATCTTCGCTCCCTTTTTTCATCCTTTAGCTTACCAAACCGCCTGTCTCGGTCTCTGTCTCGATCTCGGTCGCGGTCGCGGTCTCGGTCTCGATCTCGGTCGCGATCTCTGTCTCTATCACGGTCCCGTTCGCGTTCACGTTCACGTTCGCGTTCCCGCTCTCTTTCCCGCTCTCTTTCCCTCTCTCGATCTCTCTCGCGTTCACGTTCGCGTTCCCTCTCTCGAGCTTCTCTAAAGTCAATCTCACCGTTTGAAAGTTGCGAGAACTGAATGGGGCGTCGGTCGTCGAGGATGAGGCTTTTGCCGGGCGGGACTGGCGAGGAGGGCGACTTGCCGCGATGCAGTAGTGGAGACCCTATGTCCGCTTTTTTTGTGTTTTGGGCCACCACGTATCGCTTTGGGAAGATGCCACATGCGCCATCATACTTGCCCTTCATCCATCCTCCTGGTAGCTCTTCCGTTACCAGGATCCTGCGCGCGAAACGGTTAATCACAAGGAAGAGAACCAGTGGTTTGTTTCTCCCTCACCTCACGCCCTCTGGAAAATCAAGCTCGGCCGAGGATTTGGCCTGATGGCTTTGTATCGCGAGGACGTAGCGCCCTGAGACCTCCATCCCTTTGTTCTTGTTTCTCCAAGAGACCGTAGTAGTCAGGTTCTTGTGAGCTCCACGCCAGGAACGAAAGAAAAGTCGACCAAGAAATGGCACCTTCCAAAAGAGGGCAAGGCGCCTCCCAAAAGGAAAAAGCAGTCTTCTTTTGTTTTTTGGCTCAGTTTTGGCCCAAGAAAGAACGAACTTGCTCCTTTTGCTTCTTTTTTGTGCACCGGTTTGGTGCTCTTGTTACCAGTTTCTTTAATATTTACTTCTGTGCAGGATTAAGAAAAATAGTACCACCCCGGAGAAAGGCCTCAACCACGCCTGGTGCTGGGGGACTTGTGCACGATGACGCGGGCATATCGTCCGCTGGTGGCGGCCCGCTGCAGCTCCTCTGGAAGGCGGGAGTCCGCGAATGGTGTCCCTCCCACGTTCGGGTTGGGCGCCAAGAGACTGCGTCCACAATCCGTGCGTTAGAGAAGAGCGCAATCGCTTGCGTGAACGAACGCCGTACCTGGGATCTGGGTCCATCACCACGCGAACCTCGTTCCTGTTCCACCACACTTGCGAGCCGCACAAGTTGCTCCAGGGGTGAGCGCGATGGGGGAGGGGAGCAGAACGGAGGCAGGCGGGCGAGCAGTACCGTAGGGGAGTCGCTGCACCATCCGGTACCCGCGCTTGTTGGTCACTTTCTTCGTCTGCGCCGCCCAATCGCCAAACACAACCGACGGGTGCTTGCCCTTGCTCACGTTGGTCCCTTTCGGTTCCTGCGCTCCCCCAACAATAACAACAACAACACACGACACACGACACACCACGCGTGTCGGCGAGCGGTGAACAAAGAGCGCACCAAGGGGGAGGGAAGAGGCGGGTACCCTGGGATAACGGGAGTAAGAGTCGAAGGAGATGGGGTTGGGCTCGACTCGCGCCACGAGCTCATTCTCGTCGACCACGCACTCGAACAGCTCCGCCAAGGCGCTGCCGTGGAGGTACAGCCGCAGAGACTGCCCAGTGAGCGCCATCACCGCCTCGAGCTGCTTCCGGTGCCTGTTCCGTGTTGTGTGTGCGCACGTGAGCCGTGTTGGTTATAGATGGACCGCCCAAGCGAGCGATAAAAGAGGGGGGGAGGGGGCAGCAGATGTTGGCGCGCACCGCTCGGAATGGACTGCGAGCTCGGTCTGGACGGCCGTGTCCCACGAGCTGTTTCTTCCCATCAGCCGCAGCGTCACCTGCAAGCGGGGACTCCCTCCTTCGACCCGGTACTCCTCTTCCTCCGCGTCGTCTTTGTCGGCGCGGCGCGCCTTTGTGGTCCGCCCCTCCCGGGTCAGTCGATCCACTCTGCGATCGAGAGACCGCGCTCAATGGGAAGGAGGAAGGAGCACCAGGAGCTTCTCTTTTTGTCGACCGAGTGCGCGGACGAGCTGCAGAAGGCGTTCGACTCGGGAACGCAGGGCCTTGTTGTCGGACTTGCTGGCCCGTCGATCCCTCATTTTGACCATCTCCTCCAGCTGACTCTCGAGCTGGAACAGCTCGTGCTGCCCGGGCAGCGCCGCCAACAGCGCATCGGCCTCGTCGTCTTCATCGTCGTCATTGTCGTCGTCATCGTCAGCGAGGATGAGAGCAAGGTCGTCGTAGATGGAGGCGAGGAAGACTTGCAAGGCGTCGGCTCCGGCCAAGCGCATCGAGATGTCGTCGTGTCGCAAAAACCCGAGCACGAGCTCCGCGTTCCTGTGCGACGCGACTGGTTACCGCACACGTCGCACACAAGTACACAAGCAGCAGGCAAGGGGCGTACGTGTCGAGCCAGGACGCCAGGTAGGGCGCAGGGAGCAGGGTGCCGAGGAGGCCGACGACAGACAGGGACGTGGCGCGCACGATGGTCGGCGTGCGGCCGTCGGCGCACAGCCGCGTGAACGTGACCTCAACCAACTCGACCAGTCCGTCGGGGTCTTCCTCGCCACCACCAGCGCCGTCGACTTGGTCGCCCGGTTCAGTCCCGTAAAAGTGCACGAAATGCATCACGCCCAGCAAGTCCAGGGCCTATGTGCGTTGCGTGTACGTGCGCGTGTGAGTGAAAAGACGTCGCTGGGACAGATCAGAGGAACGGATTGGAGCGTACGGCCGCGCGAAAGTCGTCAGAGTTGACCGCGTCGGGACGTCCTCGCCCCGACTCTGCCTGCCCGTCGTCATGGTTGCTGTTGTCGTCGTCATCATCGTCATCGATACGCCGGACCAGCGTGTGTCGGGCGAGCACGTCCAGCAGGGTCTCGCGCACGATCGCGCAGCTCTCTTTGGACCACAGAAGCACGAGTCCGGCCACCATCAAGGCCAGAAGCCGCTCCTCCACGCACCTGCTGGCGGTGGAGGCCGCGGCCGTCAAGCTGCGGCGCAGGTGGCCGACGATGTCATCGGCGTAGGACGCTACAAAGCGGTCCACCCCGTCACGGCACCGCTCGACGCCGAAATGGTCGTCGACCGCGGGCGACAGGAACGCGCGCAGGCTGTGCAGTGCGCTCATGCGCCGTTGCTTGCTGGTCTCGCCAAAGAGAGAGAAAGGGGTGAGGAAGAGCAGAGAGATGGGCGCGGTTGAGGGAGCTGGAGTACTCGTGGTGGGCAAGCCAGCCGAGGCACCACTGCACTCGGTCGGGGTGGTCCGAGCCCCAGTCGGCGGGCAGCAGACCTGCGACTTCCTCGCGAGCCGCTCGCCACTCTTCGCCCAGCTCCTCCTCCGTTGGCGCCTGTAAATGTTCAATTCTCAAATCATTATGAGTCAAAAAATAAACAAATAAAAAGAATAAAAGTAAAAACCTTGGGCTTGGGCGGCTCAGGCACGGGCGGCATGTAAACGGCGCCTCGGTCGTACTCGCGTTGGTGTGCCTGCCGTAGTTCTTGCCGTCGTTGCGCTGCCTTCTGCTCCCGCTTGTGCCGCAGGCGGGCATTCTTTTTGCTGGCTGCCGCAGCCTCGCTGGCGCGACGCACCTCCCACCGTGTGAGCTCTTCCTGCAGCCTGGACGCCGGCATCAGGCCCACAGCGTCGATTCCTCCGTTTTGTGCCAGTAGCTTCCCCCTCGCCCGTTCCATGCAGTGTACGTCGAAGTTCTTATTTGTGTTGTGCGGATGTACTATGAAGTTGCGTGACCGGTCATGCTGGTGTTCTTGTTATTTAAGTGAAGATTTTTTCTTCTTCTTTTCTTTTAAGTTCTCTGCCAAGCGATAAAATGAAAAGAAATACTCTGCGAAAGGGGGATACTCCCTGGCTTTGATTACCGTCGACACTGGGGAATTTGTCGTGCCTGTTTCGCGGCACAGCTGCGTTGCGGGCCAGAAGAGGAGGAGGAAAGAGGGCACCTGCAGCAGGGTTGAGCAAGCGTGCTGCTCTCCGTGTCTTCATTTCCGTCTTATACCCAGTGGGTCACCACTCTGGTAGAATCCTACAGTCCTTCATCGTCTTGCACCAGCGGCATCTCCTAGATTCACAAAATTCTTTCCTGCCGCTGGCTTGGGCACAGACATGCGGTACGAAATCGTTTCTCCACAATAGTGCCCTATTTCGCATCCTCTTTTGTGCCGATCGATGATGCATCATCTTTTAACATCAATTTATGTCATTTTTTTTCGCTGTCAAATCACTGGCCAGGTCTTATGCTGCAACCCCTGTGCTGCTAGCCTTCATTTGCCTGCTGAGTGTGGGTTTTGCGATTTCTCTCGCACCGCGTGAATCTCTCACAAGCAACTCATGCAGCTTCGAGGATGCGCCTGAGGGCCTTCCCTCCAATCTCTCATCTATCGCTTACCTCGGCCTTAATGGAGAGTTTCACCTTCACGGCGAATTCTTCGCCAACTTCACGAGCCACGAGCATAACACTTTCTTTACCCTCACGTCTGAGAGCTACCTGCGCATCTCGGTGGCGCCCCAAGAAGATTGGGACGTCGATCTTTTCCTCTACTCTCAAGAAGCGCGGCAGCCCATTGCCTCAGCCGTCTCGTTCTACGGCGAGGAGATGATCGCGCGCGTGTTGCCCCCGGGCGAGTACAGAGTGCGCTTCAATTTCTTGAGTACGTGCCACCTTTATTGCGCTCAACTTCATCTTTATTACAAATTCTCAATTGTCACTCCCAAATTCGCAGTCTTTTCTGCTCTTTCGTTGGAGCAGATGGGCGCCAAGTGCAAGACTTTGACGTTGGAGTGGGCCATTGTTCCAAAGGTGCGTGCCCGTCAAACTTTCTCTACAACACACATAACAGCCGGCACTAAAATGTCACACGTTCTACATTTTTCCACCAGCCTACAGCCAAGGAGCGCGCCAGCAAGTACTCCTGCGGCGCCAAGGAAGTGCTCCCTGAGCTGCCCAACCCTCTCGTCGTGAAGGGGTACGTCACGTGCATTTTTATTTGTTGTTTTTATTACAAATTTGTGAAACGCGTGGCCTAACCCTTGGGGCGTGGTCTACTCCAGTGAGTACTCGTTTGCCCCCAACCAGACCTTCAACGTACGGACTACGCAGGTCAGCACAGGGCCCAACAACATCCGCATGGTGAAGGGCTTCAACGTGAGCATCCCCGCTACGCCCGGCAAGGTCCAGATGTGGCGCCTCGACGCCATCCTCGGCTACGACTTCCTCACCGGCGGTTCGCTCGGGTACTGCTTGCATCGTCCAGCACACAAATTGCCATGGCCAGGACTGACACTAGCGCATCATGCGCAGACTCTTGCTGGACCTGAACGCGTCGTCGCTGGAGAGCGACCTGACGTGTGTGAGCCGGACTGGTGGCCTTCTCCACCCGAACGCCGACGAGTGCGTCGTGGCCGTTGACGCTCGCATCAACGAGGCTGTCATCTCGTGGATCGTGGAGCCTGGCGAGTACACCCTTTGGCTGTACGACCTCTACAACCAGACCGACAAGTCGGTGCTCGGCTGCGCGCCCTTCACCTTCAACCTCAACGTCACCCCGTTTGCCTTCCGCGAGAACCTTCTCAACTGCAAGGGTACGCGCGCAAACCGGCTCATGGCTTGAGCAAGAGGGTCTCACTAACGCTCGTGCCTGCTGCAGCCCCTCGCCTGCCGCAGAACCTGAACGTGCCGGGCCTGCTGGGCGACCGCGGCGTGCTCGAGTATGCCGAGAATGTGTGGCTCGACTATGAGAATCCCGACAACAACATCAACGTACCGCTCCCTCTTCCCTTTATTTCTTTGTTTCCTTTGCTGACGTTCATGGCCACTGCAGTTCACCCTGACCACGACGAGCAACCTTCGCATTTATGTCGAGGAGCATCGCGTCGACATTGATATTCGCCTCAGCAACGCCAGCGGTACGGCCCTCTCTGTCTTTCGTTGTGGCGGCCGGGCCACACTCATGCGCCGTGCACAGGCTACCTGGCGCAGTCGATCTCGTTCAACCGTGAGGAGTCCATCATCATCACCCTGGCGCCGGGCAACTACAAGCTCAACGTCAAGTACTTTGACGCCCGCCAGCCGCGGTTCTGCGACACCTTCTTCATGATGATCGCCATCGCTCCGGTGTCCCTCGTGCCGCCGGACATGTGCTCCGCCAAGGGCCTCCCTTCGGCCCCGACCCTGCCCGACACGACCGCGTTCGGCGGTGTCGTGACCGTCCCGCGGGCCGCCTACCTCTACCCGCGCACCACCCAGTCGGTATGTGCCAGGAATGTTTTACATGTTCTATTTTGAAATTTCGCTGACGCTCGGGTTATGCTCGTCGACGCTCGCCTCGCTGCATGCTCCACAGATGACACAGATCTTCTCGCGATCAATCGTGGCTACCACGGCGGTCATGCGTGTGGTTGTCGGCGTCGATTTCCTGTTGGGCGACGTGAAGCTGGTGGTCAGCTGGAATGACACCGGCAGTGGGGCCACGCAGCTGCGGGAGGTGGTCGGCACCCACGCCCACGGCATGGTCTACGTGAGCACCCAGGTGCCCGCCACGAACATCAACATCGCCCTCTACACGGGCTACGTCACCAAGTCCAACCTGATCCTCCCCAGCTTCCCGAACTGCGTCAAGTACACCTTCCAGGTACGTCTTCCACGTCATAGTCACGATGGACTACGCTGGAACGCTTACACACCTCTGCCTCTGTCTCATGGCACAACAGCTGGACTACTTCCCGCTCGAGTCGCCCGAGGCGCAGAACTTCTGCAGCGACTACATGCCTCTGCCGCACGCCATCAACACGACTCAGGAGCTCAGGCTCAAGGAGATCCACCTCTCTGACCGCTTCATCATCCCCGTCAAGAATGGGTACAGTGCTCTCGCTTGACTGTAATCCATAATCACCTTCATCGAAGGCTCACCGATGAATTCTCGGCTCCAGTGTTGGAGGTCTGGTGACGGAGAAGGCCACGTTCACGGTCGACGAGGGCTCGCAGTTCAGGCTCTTCTGCGAGACGCCCGAAGTGGACAGCAACGTCGACATCGACTTCCACCTGCAGGAGGACGGCCAGATCGTGGCGTCGGCCATCAACACCAAGCAGGAGGAGGAGATCACCTACACGCTCCGTCCGGGCCACACCTACGAGCTCGTCACGTACTTCTTCCTGCCCTTCACGGGCACGCTCCCGCCCTGCTCGGGCTACACGGTGGAGCTCTCTATCGCGCCCACGAGCACCAAGCCCGCTTCGACCTGCGCCGGCCACCCGGACCACTTCCCGCCGTCCAACCTCATCCCGTCGCCCCCGGGCAAGTACTTTGAGGCCAGCCAGACCTACTCGTTCACGCAGCGCGAGGAGCCGGTCAAGTACAAGCTCAACTTCACGCTCGACCAGCCCTACTTCCTGCGGGCCGTCGTCGCCTACGACTTTTTGTGGAGCAACCTCAACCTGCGCCTGCACTACATCGCCCCGTCGGGCGTCCGGAGCCTTGTGGCCTACGGCAAGACGGCCTACAACCGCAACGACATCGACGTCGTGCAGCTGCTCGAGGGCAACTACGTCCTCGAGATCTACGAGCCCTCGCTGCTCAACAACCCGGCCGTCCGGGACTGCGTCAAGTACTCGCTGTTGGTGGCCCTCCTCCCCATGGCGCCCTCGCCCGACAGCCCGGCCATGGAGCGCTGCATGGAGTGGCCCTTGCCGCTCAGCCTCAACACGTTGCCCGGCTTGGGTGCTCTCACCGACCCGGCGCTCCACTGGCAGCGCGACGTGCTGGCCGACGTGACGCTCAAGGAAGAGTTGATGTCCTTTGTGCTCGACACGCCCTCGGTCTTCCGCGTCTACGTCCCTTTCCACGAGCGGCTCGACATCGACCTCTACCTCTACAGCGGTACGTCCGGCGGCTCGGGCGGCACGCCGATCGTTCACCAGTCCGGCTTCAGCGAGGAGAGCATCGCCTACAAGCTGCCGGCCGGCCCGCACTACCTCAAGACCAAGTTCTACCCGCAGCGCCAGATCTCGCTGCCGTCGGTCTCCTCGTGCCCGACCTTCCCGCTCGAGGTGGCCATCGCGCCGCTGCTCAGCCTCACCAGCAACCCGCGCGTCGGCCAGGCCTGCGCCGCCAACGTGCCACTGCCGACCGCGCTCGTGCCCAACCAGGCCACGCGCAGCACTTATAGCTACACGCGCACGGCGACGCGCCTCGTGCACCGCATCGAGTTCAACGTCACCGGCACCAACGGCCGGCTCGACCTCGACCTCTACTACGACTTTGTGACGTCGTCGGTGTCGGCACAGCTCACGCGTCGCCAGTCGGCGACCACGTCAGCCGAGGTGCTCCACTCGCGCATCGGCACCAACCACGCCTTCCTCTCCGCCGCGCTTGTCCCGGGCAGCTACGAGCTCCTCATCCAAGACCCGGTGCCTGAGTTCAAGATCGACGAGCTCAAGTGCCTCACCTTTGAGCTGGCCTACACCCTCACCACCGACGCTGGTTCTGGCGGCGGCGGCGGCGGCGACTCAGGCTGTGACTCGTCCCAGCTGCTCCCTGCCAACCTGGACCGTATCGACGGCGGCAGCGTGCCGTTTGGCGGGCCGCAGGCAGCCGACGGCGAGATCAAGATCTACGCCGACCACATTCTCATGCCCAAGGATCGCTTCTCGGTGCAGCGCATCGAGTTTGTGAACCCTGTCGACAGCTTCATTCGTCTCTTTGCGCACAGCGACAACACCAACAACGACATTGGTATACCCCCCGTCGTTTTCACTTTTTTTTTGTTTCTCTTTTTCGTTTTTATTAACCATTGCACCACAGATTTCGCGCTTTACAACAACGTGAACAAGACGATCGGTTCGCTGCTCGGCTTCACCAACGCGATGGAGGCCATCGAGAGCGCGCTGTTCTTCCTGCCGGGCTCGCCCAAGAGGCACTTGCTGGAGGTGACCTACTTCCGGGTGGATTCGAATCAAAAGTGCAACTACTTCCACTTTGAGCTGGCGGCCAAGCCCCGCACCAAGGTGATGCAGGACCTGCTGTGCCCGATCTTCACCAGCACGCCGCCGGCGGACCTGACCTTTGCCATGGGCAACAATGTCGACGTGCACCGCGATGACTACGTGTTCAACGCGGCGCTGATCAACTCGACCGCGCACATGTTCAAGTTCACGACGCAGCTCAACGTGCGCGACCGCACCAGCTTCTCGGCTGAGATCGGCTTCAACTTCCTGGCCAACGACTTCCGTCTTGCGCTGCGCGACTCCAACAACGTCGTGCAGTTCCGCAGCAAGGTGCGCGGCGCGGCGAACCGCAACTCGTACATCAACTTTTACCACGACCTCCGCGCCGTGCTCGAGCCGGGCACGTACTACCTGGACATCGTCGAGGACCTGCTCAAGACCGAACTCCGCGTCAACTCGACGCTGTGCCACCGCTTCTCGCTGGCCATCTCAGGCGTGTCCGAGCTCACGCCCCACGTCGTAAGCGTGACGCCCGCCGAGGGCCATGACCTCGACCCGAGCAAGGACCTGACCGTCCGCATCGCCTTCTCCGACCCCATCGCCACGCCCCTCGACGTGGCCGCCTATCTGGCCGCCCACCCGCACCCGGACAACGCGCCCGGCCTCGCTCTCCGCCGCATCAGCTCCGGCCGCCCGTCGCCGTCCAACCCAGGTTCCTCCGAGTGGGAGTGGATTCTTCCCTCCCTCGTCCGGTAAATTCCTCTTCCTTCCGCTTTGTTTTTACGTTTTTTTTAATTTCTATTTTATTTTGTTTTGGTGCTGACGCGTCGGTGCGCAGGTTGGATTCTTCGCGACGCACGCTCGAGGTGGTGTTCCCGCACAGCTCGTTCAGCATTGATGGCGTGTTTGAGCTGGTGTTCAACTTGACCGAGTTCACGACGGCCAACGGGACCCACTTTGCCAACTCTGCCCAGCAGGGCCGCGTGTACAGCCTCGTGAGCGTCAACTGCAGCGACCACGGCACGGGCTCCACGGCCGCCAACGGCACGTTGGTGTGCACGTGCGACGAGGGCTACGCCGGCGTCAGCTGCGACGCCTGCGCGCCGGGCTACCACGCAGCGGGCGACCACTGCGTGAAGAACGTCGTCTGCACGAGCAACTTCTGCAACGGCCACGGCTCCTGCTCGGACGCGCTCGGCTACCCGGTGTGCTCGTGCTTCACGGGCTACGCGACCGTCGGCACCAACTCGTGCTCCATCTGCGCCCAGGGTACTTCCGGCATCAACTCACACGCATGATTCATGTTGTTCAATGCTGACGTCACGCGCGACAGGCTATGAGGGCTACCCGAGCTGCCAGCCCATCCCGGAGGGCGCCGACTCGGACTCGCGCTGCAGCGCGCAGCTGCTGCCGCGGCACTTGGACACCGTGGCCCACCTGGGCTACAACAACGAGGTGCGGCTCCAGGGGTACTTCTACATCGACGTCAGCCATGGGTACGCGTTTCTCTTCGTCGTTGTCGTCCTCGTCGCCATGGGATAGATCTGGGGCTAATCGATCCTTTATTCCGACGACGACGACGACGACAGGGAGCACAACATGTACTTCCAGCTGCAGGAGGACTCGGTCCTGCGTATCTACGCGGCGCCGCACTGGGTGGACATCGACCTGTGGCTCTACCGCGTGGGCAAGAGCAAGACGGAGCAGGTGGCCAACGGCGGCCTGTCGATCGGGCGCGAGGAGTCTCTGTTCCTGACCCTGAACAAGAGCGTGGGCAACGACTCGTACCTCCTCCGCTTCAAGTACTTTGTGTTCAGCTCGAGCCGCCCGGCGTGCGAGACGGTCAACATCGACCTGGCCATCGCGCCTCTGTCCCGCGTCGACAGCCGCGTCACGGCCAAGCGCAGCGAGTGCAGCCGGACGCTGTCCAACACCGCCCTCGCGCTCCCGCTGGCCGACCGGCAAGTGATTCGCGTCTCTGCTGCTGAGTCGCCCGATGGCTTCACCTACAAGCCCAACACCAAGTTCGCCGTTGCCACCTCTGGCGCTCCTCCTGGTACGTTTTTTCAAGAAATCTTTTGCGTTTTAAAAACGTTTTCCAAACATTACTGAAACGCAAACAAACAACAGAGACGAGGCCGTTTGTGGACAGGGGCTACTACTTCTGGAACAAGACGATCTCAATCAATGCGATCCCGCCCAACCATGTGGCGATCCTGCGGGTCGAAGTTGGCTACTCGTTCCTTGAGAGCGACTTTGCGCTGCTGCTTGAGCTGCCCACCAAGGGCAAGCCTACCCACTGCAGCAGCAGCGATGGCGTTGTGGCCGACAAGACGTGCGTCAGTGGCTTCAACACCTACAACAAGCATATCCTCGAGACCGTCCTCCGCCCCAACTCCTACACCCTCTGGCTCTACCAGCCCGAACGGTGCGGCCTCAACTTTTCCTTGGCCAATTCTACTTTTTTTTTTTTGGATTACTGAGATTCTTAATCCTGTTATCTCCACGATCTGCGAAATGTAGGATCTTTGGCGACTGTGCGCTGTTTGAGTTCTCGATGAGCGTGCGCTTCGAGCTGGAGGACAGCAGGACCTTTGCCTGTGAGGGCCCCACGCTGCCGCCCTCGCTCAACGGCGTCAACTACATCAACAACGCGACCGGCTACCTCCACCTTGCCGAGGCCTACGTGGTCGACTTTGTGCAGTACACCTTCTTCGAAGTGCGTCAGCCGACCTACTTCAAGGCCACGGCCCAGCCCATGGGCACGTGGTGGGGCTTCGCCATCTCGCTCTTCAGCGAGGAGAACTCAGAGGACTTTGTCATCGCCGACGACACCATCTTCCACCTCCTCACGCCCGGCAACTACTCGTTCTTCATCTCGGCCTTCTCGCTCGAGGACGACCAGATCTGCCCCGAGGGTGCGCCGCGCCTCTGAGGCCCAAGTCGCCCTTTTACGATGCTGACGTCAGCATGGACCCTTGTTGCTTTGTGGGGTGGGGGGTGAGCAGTTCACCTGGAGCTGGAGCTGATGCCGCAGCAGATGTGGAACGCCCGCCTGGCCGAGCAGGGTGCCAACGACCCGTGCCCGTTCCCGGCGGTCAGCGTGCTGCCCTTGCTCCCGGCCCCGATGACCGGCACCGAATACACGTACGTGTGCCACTGGCGCCCAGCTTGGTGGTTGATGGCCTGACCTCATGTGCTCTGGTTGGGCAGGTATCCGGTCGGACCGGGTCTGTTCGCGTTCAACACCGGCGAGATGGCGTCGTACTTGATCGATGTCTCCTACCCCGTCCGGCTCATCGCCTCGACCCAGAGCAACTTCCTCTTTGACGACGTCCGGTATGATAATAACTTTCATTTTACACAACGCGCACGTACACGCACACGACGCCAAAGACCGGAAGCGCAGTCTGGGCACGAGGGTTTATCGCTCCCTCGGGTCCGGTTAAAACGGTCCCGTGCTCGCACGGAGCCAAACTTCCAAGAACGACGCCATTCTTGCAGACTTTGGTCTCCTCGATACCCCACGGAACCAAAGTTTGAAAGAATGCAACATTTATTCCATTCATCCCTTCGCATCCCACACGAACGCGCGCCTACTGGAATGCATTCCGTTCGTGCATGCTGACGGCTTTTGTGTGTGTTGTGTACAAGGCTTGAGCTGAGGACGGAGGGCGGTTCGGCGGTGGTCAAGAGCGTCGCCGACTACAACCGAGCCTTCCTGGACCGCACGTTCGGACCCGGCCGCTTCACCCTGGCCATCACGCGGCCGGCCTTCCCGGCGCCGGCGCCCAACCGGCCCTACGCGTGCTCGCCTTTCGACTTTGAGCTCCGCATGCTGCCCGTCGCCGGCGGCTCGGCCCGCGCCCTGCGCGCCAACGCTGAGGCGCAGGAGATGACGATCGACGAGATGGCGCGCCTCAAGCGCCAGTTCGACGCCGGACTCATGTCCACCGAACAGATCAACGAGCAAGTCGCTTCGGCGTCGATGACCAAGCGCGACAGCGCCAACACTACGAGCGTGAGCGCTTGCGTGGGCGAGGCCTTTGAGATGCTCCCGACGACGCTCAACTCGAAGCGGTTCCTCTACTCGGACCCCGTGGTCAACTACCAGTCGGACAACTTCCTGGTGCCCATCGGGCAGAACATCCTGCTCAACCACGAGATGTTGATCACGGTCAACGAGGACACGATCCTGCGTGTCTACACCGAGTTCTTCAAGGACGTCGATATCGACATGAAGCTCTACCGGGCCAACCAGTCGAGCGACGTCTACGAGCAGGTGGCGTCGGCCTCCAACGGCATCTACAACGAGGAGGTCATCGTGGCCAAGCTCGTGCCTCGCATTCCCGAGCGGCCGGGCTCCGGGCCCGACCCGTCCTCGGTGCCCGTGCGCTACAAGCTCAAGTTCATGTTCTGGAAGTGGAACATGGCCGCTGTGCCGCGCTGCGCGACGTTCAACATGGAGCTGGCCCTCACGCCCATCTCCATGATCGGCGCCGGCGGAGCCGTGTGCCCCATCGGCGGCGGCGACAAGTGGCCCGCCAAGTTCCCGGACGACATGCCGGCCAAGGCCTACCACTACGACTCGACCGACCCGGCGGGCCTGCACGACGGCACCGTGGAGCTGCTCTACTTCACCCAGACCGCGGCGGCGCCCAAGAACCAGACCTACACGTTCCAGCTTGGGCCCGAGATGACCGACCTGCACATCGAGCTCGGCTACAACTTTGGCCTCGGCGACATGGCCCTCCTGCTCGTCCACAAGACCAGCGGCGAGCGCTACCGCGGCGTCAACGGCTACAACCGCAACTACGTCACCCAGACCAACCTCCTGCCGGGCCTTTACGAGCTCACCCTCTACGAGACGGCCCTCAACCACCAGGACTACCTCAAGTGCGCCTACTTCACGTTTGAGGTCCACATCGTCCAGGCCGGCCGCAGCCAGGTGATCGACCCGGCGCAGCCCGTCCTGCCGGATGTGCTCGACCTCAACGCCGTGCCCTACCTCTACTACGAGGGCCACACCCACTTCCAGGGCGACTTTGTCCTCTTCGAGGCCGACGACGGCCCCGAGGCCACCAAGGAGATCACCTTCCGCGTGGACGAGGCCTCGGCCCTCCGCGTCGGCTCGCACCCGTCGACCGCCAACTTTGGCGATGAGGACATCAGCTTCAAGCTCTCGCGCTCCTTTGCCCCGCTCATGGTCGAGCCCGGCAGCCTCTACTACCCGGACCTCGTGCCTGGCACCAACTACACCCTCTCCGTGGTCCGCACCAACGACGCCTCGGCCGGCCAGATCAAGCAGAGCCTCGAGCTCGCCGTCGAGCCCCTCTCGTTCCTCGACGACTACGTGAACAAGGTCAGCTCTCAGCAGTGCAACCCCTACAGCCAAACAAGTACGCTTTCCACTTTGTTTTTTTCTTTCTTTCTTTCTTCATGAAACAATTGTTGAAATGTTTCCTAAACATTTTATTATAAATGATTAAAATTTGAGCAGGCGAGGTCAAGATCGCGCCGGAGCGGCTGTACACGTTCCACAGGCGCAACCTCACGATTGACTCGCGTCACGTGAATGTGCACAAGAACGAGACCGACATCGCGAGCTTCAAGTTCGCCGTTACCGTGCGGTCGGCGGTGGTGGCCCGCGTCGGCTTCCAGTACACCCTCAACGAGCTGCGCCTCGTGCTCAAGTCCCTTTCCGATCCCACGGGCGAGGGCGTGGCCTTTGTGGTGCACTCGCGGCCGTACAAGAACTTCAACGAGCTCGACTTTGTCGTGGAGCCCGGCCACTACGCCCTCGTGGTCCAGCTCATCCGGCCCAGCGCCGTGTGGACCAAGCTGGCTTCCAAGGGCCATCGCTGCGTGCCCTACTCGTTCTCCATCACCGTCGACGATGCCACCCGCGGCGGTACGCCTCTTTTCTTTATTATTATTATTAATCTTTTTAGTTTCATTTTTGTAATAACTCTTATGCGCCTAAAATACGAGCAGGCGTGCACACGGACTGCAGCCAGTACTCGACGTTGCCGTACGATCTGTCCCACCCGGACGGCGGCAGCGCGCCCTTCGGCGGCCCGATGAGGGATGGCTACCTTCACCTCTCTGGCGACCGGTTCCTGGCCTCGGGTCTCGACCGCGCCGCTCAGGCCACCGACACCATGGTTTGTGCCTTCTCTCTCACTGAGCCCTCGTCCCCAGACCAGGGCCAGTACTGACGCGAGTGTTTTCTCCTTTCCTCTGTGCAGAAACTGACGATCGACTCGAAGAGCATGATCAGCTTGATCACCGCGACGGACGACAACGCCGGCTTCCAGATCCAGTACCGCCTCTACAACAAGCAATCGCGCGCCTTTGTTGAGGTGCGTGTCTCTGTCGCCCCTCCCGGCGGGGAGGAAGAGGGAAGTGGTCTCTCCTGTCTGATCTCTGCATGTGTTTGTTGCCGTTGCTGCTCTTAGCCCGTGCACGCCTCGCACACCGCGCACGAGCGCACGGAGCTCTTCATTGTCGATGTCCGTGAGCCGACCAGCTTCGAGCTGCGAATCCAATACGAGAAGTCCCTCTTCAGCAACATGCCGTACGCGTCCCTCTTTTTCTTTCTTTATTTCTTTTTATTTTAAATCGATTATTTGCGCTCGCAACCCGTATGAGTCGCCCGCGCGGAGCTTTCCACCTCCGCGCGCGACCTGGTTCGGGCGCCACAGCAAATAACCCTACTATCAAGCAGTCGCGTTCTCCCCCGTGGGCGCCTCTGAGACGAACGGGGACAACTAATACATTTCTTTTCTTTTTCTTTTATATAAAATGATGAAATGACCAAATATTTTGATCATTTGACACGCATTCTTTTTATGTGCGCGTTTTCAGGGCGTGCCCGGTGTTCGACATGGACCTGATGGTCGACCGCTACACGCACGTGATCGACAGCGTGCAGTGCCCGACGCTGGCCGGCCTGGCGACGTCGCCCAAGAAGGCCCTGCACGTGGGCGCCAGCGGCGAGTCGATGACCGACTTTGTGTCGACCAACATGTCGACGGCCTTCATCCGCAGCCACATGGCCAACGGCCACTTTGTCTATCCGATCAACATCACCGTCGATGGCCCGGCCTACCTGAGCGCGAGCATCGGCTACTACTCGCTCACCAACGGCTTCACCACGGTCCTCCGCCGCGCTGGCACGGACGCCACCGTCGGCCTCTCCTCCTACGCCCTGGTGGCCCAGCACTCGGGCCAGACCAACGTCGTCCGTGTACGTCACCTCCTTCCCCTGGGCCACTGCGGTCGACAAGAATGCTGACGTGTGATTTCACCGCGACTGTTTTGGCCGCACAGCACTTGACGGGCATGCTGCGCAAGGGCGAGTACGAGCTGACGATCAAGCAGCCGCGCGAGCTGGACCACACCGACGGACGCTGCTACCCGTTCGTGTGGGACGTGCTCCTGCGCTCGGCCGACGTCACCAACATCGTCGAGAGCGTCGAGCCGGCCTCGGGCTCGCAGCTCAACCCGCAGAAGGAGCTCGACATCCTCATCACCTTCTCCGAGCGTCCCTACAAGGACGGCAAGGTCATCGAGCTGTACGATTTCTGCTGCTGCTGCTGCTTGTTCTTTGCGTTGGCATTGACTGACTTGCGGCTCACCACCTTCACCACCAATCGATAGCAACGACCCGACGCCGATCAAGGCGGCCTTCTTCCTGATGGGCGTCAAGTCAGGCTCGGAGACTCCCGCGCAGCCGACCTACGCCGAGCCGCGGTCTGCCGACGGGACGAGCTGGCTGCTCGTGTTTGCCGCGGGCACACTCAAGAGCGGGCGCACCTACAACCTCGCTCTCGTGCCCAACTCGCTCCGCGACTCGCGGGGCAACGCCGTCGTCATCAGCGGCCGCGAGTACACGTACTCCTTCATCTCCGAGTCCTGCTCGGGCCACGGTTTCTACCGTGATGGCTACTGCATCTGCTACCACGGCTACGCCGGCGCCGATTGCGAGCACTGCGCCTACGGCTTCTACTGGGACGGCCAGAAGTGCGCCGAGAACGGTACCGCTCCTTTGTTCTATTTTTTTTTTTTCCACTTTTATTTATTTATTTTTAACACCATGAAAACAAAATTGCAAACAACAAAATGATTGACGCGTTGGACTGCGTGCAGCGACGAACACAAACTGCAAGAGCGACTCGTGCGGCTGCCGCGCCAGGGATTCGACCGGATTCTGTACCGAGCCCTTGGGCGAGTGCCGCGACCTCACCAATGGCAGCGTCCAGTGCTTCTGCTACGAGGAATTCCATGTCACCGGTGCCCGCTGCGAACAGGTACATTTATTCTTTTTATTTTATTTATTATTTATTTTTTCTATTTAGCTATTCTTCATTTTTTTTTTTGGAGGTACATTTCTCACCTCGTCGCGCGTTGCTGTGATCTGTACACAACACAGTGCATGCCGGGCTACCTCAACTACCCGGCCTGCATCCGGCGGGAGCACTGCAACCCGACCTGCTCGGCCAACGCCATCCGGTGCGACGTGGAGAACAACCGGTGCATCTGCCCGGCCAACTGGGCCGGCCCCACGTGCAGCGTGTGCGCCGAGGGCTACGAGGGCAGCGACTGCAAGCCCGTCTCGCCCAGCGCGTCGGGCTGGAACACGTTCTTCAAGACCTTTGGCATTTTGGTGGGCGTCCTCATCGGCGTCAGCGCCGTCGGCTGGCTCATCTGGTGGCGATACAAGCTCTGGCGCTCGGTACCGTCGTCACCGCCCTCTCCCTTGTTCCTTGCCAGCGCTGACGATGACTTGCGCTACGCACATCGCGCAGAGGCGACCTCGGACATACCTGCCGCTGGGTCTGGAGGAGCTCGAGGGTGCCGTGGAGCTCCGCGGCGAAGGCGACGACGATGACGATGATGACGCCTTTGCCGATGATCCCATGTTCCGCCACTCGTCGTCAAGTGACGCCGTCGGTGGTCGTGGCGGCGAGCTCGTCTTTGAGGAACACCCCGACGACGACGATGAGAAGCAGCAACAACAGCAGGAGAAGACGAGCTCCACCACGGCTGACGATGACTTCAACCCGCGCGGCCACGAGCAGGGCTCAGCCCCTTCCTCGCCATCTCTTCTCGACCTCTAAATTTTGGACTCTTTTCCCTCCCCCCCCCCCGGCTTTTCCCCTCAATCGAATTAACAAAAAATAAAACAAATTAAATCAATCAATGCCACCCAGCACTGTGGGCGCAAGAAGAAGAAGCTGAAGGAGGAGGAAAGTAAGAGCAAAAGGGGAACGAATAAGGATGCGCGTAAAAGAGGGACGATTCTTGAGAAAGAGCCAAGTAGTACAAAAAGAGGAAGGAGGGAGCAAGGGAAGGAAGAAAAAAGTAAAGAGGATACGACCGCACACGAGAGAATACTGTAGAAAAGCAAAAGGGAGAGGATACGACACGGTGGATTCCCGGGTGGTCGCCCACCCCAGTACTAACACCGCCTGGCGCAGCTTAACTTCGCTGTTCGGATGGGAAGCGGTGCTTTCTCCGCAGTATGGCCGTATCCATCAGCGATGGATCGCTCTCGCCAAGGGTAAGCTTGATGATGAGGGCGGTGAGGATCCAAGAATGGACGTATGCGTTTGTTAAGTAAGGCCCTCGCCATGGGATGGGGTAAGGGTGTAGAGTGACCGCGTAAGGATTCCGACGGTGTGGGGACGCACCTGCGCTGGTGCGCTGACCTTTGAGAATTGATGAACACTGTGGCTCAAGCAGCTAAGAACGAGATAACGACAGCGAAAAAGAACGAAGGTGTAAACAAGATAATGAGGTATGAATGTACAGGAGCGCCACTCGCTCAACCCCAAGACCAACCGTGAGAAGATGACGCAGCTCATGCACGTTCTACTCGCTCCTGAATATTTGTCCTTCTCGATACTCTACTCATCTTTGGCTGCTCGACTTGCAGGTTCGAGACCTTCGACACCCCGGCCATGTACGTCGCCGTCCAGGCCGTGCTGTCGCTCTTGGGGATGAGCGGGGCCTCAGTGAGGAGGATGGGGTGCTCCTCGGGGGCGACGTGGAGCTCGTTGTAGAAGGTGTGGTGCCAGATCTTCTCCATGTCGTCCCAGTTAGTCATGCCGTGCTCGATGGGGTACGAGCATGAGGTTATCACGCTCGGACTGGGCCTCACCTCCTACGTACGAGTCCTTCTGGCCCATGCCCACCATCACGCCAGTGTGGCGTGGGCGGCCGACGACGGACGGGAACACAGCGCTGGGAGAATGCAAAGCCAGCCTCGCACATACCCGTTGTCGATAACAAGAGCCTGAACCTCGTCGCCCATGGTGTTGGTTGTGGTTGAGAGTTGGTAGTGTCTCCACTTCAGCCAGCTTGCTATTGCGCCAACGAATTGGCTTGAAGAAAAGCGATCCTATCACCTACTGCAGGATGAAGGCCAAAAGGAACATGAAGAGGCCGTTCTCTCTTTTACATGCCATGGAAAGAGAGAGAGAGAGAGAGAGAGCAGGATGCGGACTTTTTGCTCGCACCAGGACGAAGCGCTGAGCAAGCAACGGCGCGCTCCGGAGAAGAGCGAGAAGCGAAAGGGAGGAGCCACAAAGCAAAAGGGAGGAGGATACGACACGGTGGATTCCCGGGTGGTCGCCCACCCCAGTACTAACACCGCCTGGCGCAGCTTAACTTCGCTGTTCGGATGGGAAGCGGTGCTTTCTCCGCAGTATGGCCGTATCCAGTAATTTTGACCTGGCCGTGTCATGACATGTGCATGGACTTAGCTTTCTTGTGGCGAAAGGAGCTTTTCTCGTTTGCGCTTGGTTCAAACCTGGTCGTTGCGATTTGGTTCGTTTGTTGCGCAATTGTCAAAATCTGTTTGCCAAGATGTATCGCGAGCTTAACACGATTATGAACTGGCCAGACCCACACTTTCCAACGGGAAAATTCATTCTTATTCGAGACTCACTGGAGGCCGATGCTGCCATGCTAGTGCCTCATTTCCTGTTTGGCTACCTCAAGGCTGAGAAGCGAGCTCTCTTGGTTGGGCTGGAGCAGAGCCTATTCCACTACACCAGCGCTGCGCGCAAGCTGGTACGCAACTGCAACTGTTGCTGTCCAACCCAGGCTGGTTTTCATCCAAAGGCTTTGCGCTGCAGGCGTGCAACTTGAAGGCCGCCCAGACGAAGCAGCAGTTCATGTACATAAATGCCCTCTCCACCCCTCACGAGTGGGCCATCCCCCTATCGTCCCCTGCTTCGACACCAGCGCCACCGCTGGAAAACTGGAGCCTTGGAGCAAACGAAGACGAAGCCTTCAAGACGCTCTACTTGAAGGTGAAGCACTTCATCGAGGCAAGCGAATCGATGGACGAGGTCTGCATTGTCATCGATAACCTTAGCGTGCTTCTCGAAACGAGCCATCGACCAGCCCTCGTGCTCGACCTGATCCACTACCTTCTTACACTCGTCCGACGGCCTGAGGTTGCGATCCCGCTCCTACAACCCCTCCCTGCGTTACGCCAGACTCACACGTTTTCCGCCTCCAAGAACCGAGCAAGCTTGGTTGTGTTGGTGCATGGCGACGTAGAAGATGATCAAAAGCTGGTGAAGGCGCTCGAGCATCGGGCAGACATCATCATGGCTGCCTCGGGTCTCCCCAGTGGCTACTCTAAAGAAATCACGGGACAGGTACCTCCGGTCTCTGAATCATGATTGCAGGGCTGACGCATGGGATCGGTCGTGCAGCTCTCGGTGTTTGGTTCAGGGGTACCACAGCCGAAGCTGATGCATTACAAGGCGCACGATAACACTGTCCGGTTCATGTCCAAGTAAAAAAAGGTGTCTGCGTCCAGACGCTGTCGACGTCGACAGTACCCAGAAAAAGCCCGATTTTACTGTGCAGCTCTGTTGATTGTGTCGTTTCTGCTGTGCGGACAAGCCCTGCTGATACTCATCGTAAGTCCAATCCACTGTCCACGATTTTTTGATAAGCAGCAGCATCTTTGCGGAATTGTTTTGAAGGCTTTTCATTTCTGCCCGATATGTTCAATTTTTGTGACTCTTCATCGAGTGAATATGCCGCATTGAATCAATTTAACATCGCTTGTGGACGCTATGATGCAGATCGCTACACTCGCCCGATAGAATAATCAATGCAGTCGTCCAAGCCTCTTCGCTTCGTCTTCTTGGGTCCCCCCGGCAGCGGTAAGGGCACACAGGCCGATCTCCTGAAGAAGCACCACACCGTTTGCCATCTTTCGACTGGCGATATGCTGCGCGCCGCTGTGGCCGAGGGTAACGAGATT
Source organism: Acanthamoeba lenticulata (assembly GCA_002179805.1). Classification (NCBI taxonomy): domain Eukaryota; phylum Discosea; order Longamoebia; family Acanthamoebidae; genus Acanthamoeba; species Acanthamoeba lenticulata. Next base: position 31,203 of record NAVB01000003.1, on the reverse strand, counting down.
GGCAGGCAGGCCAAGGAGGTTATGGCTGCCGGCAAGCTCGTCTCCGATGAGATCATGGTCAACCTCATCAAGGACAACCTCCACAAGCCCGAGTGCAGGGATGGTTTCATTCTTGATGGATTCCCCCGCACTGTCGTGCAGGCGGAGAAGGTACAATTTCCTGCTGAGCATCAAATTTGCGCTTCTCGCAATGATTGTTAACACAACCACGCCATCCGGAACAGCTCGATGAGATGCTCGAGAAGGGTGACGCCAAGCTGACTGCTGCCCTCGAGTTCGTGATTGATGACGAGATCGTGCTCGACCGTCTCGGTGGCCGCTTCGTGCACCCCGCCTCGGGCCGATCGTACCACATCAAGTACGCGCCGCCCAAGGTTGCCGGCAAGGACGACGTACGTGCCGTTCCCATCCCCCCCTTCTTGCACGCTCTTGCCGCTCGGTGGCGACAACGGCCCTCTTCTACGCGGTGCTTAATTCTTGGGCAATGTGGCTTCGCTTTGGCAGATCACCGGCGAGCCTCTGATCCAGCGCACTGACGACAACCCGGAGACGATCAAGAGGCGCCTGGCCAGCTTCCACAAGGACACCGTGCCTGTGGCTGGCTACTACAAGAAGCAGGGCATCCTCGAAAGGCTCGACGCGAAGCAGAAGCCTCAGGAGGTCCACGCCAAGATCAAGAAGATAATCGAGACGCGTCTTTGACGCACCGTCGCTCCTTCTTGACCGCGAACTTTCCATTTCCGACCCTGCAGCTCCCCTTCCTCCTCTCCGCAGCTCCCTTCACGCGCCTCCACTTCGTCTTCTCCTTCCCAAGCTCTGATGCAAGAGTTCTGTTCTTCTGCTTCATCTTGAGGTGACTCGCCAGTCAAGTGAGAAGGTCCTCCCCAGAGTGTTGCGTGCCATTGCGAGTCTCGTGCGAAGAGTGTTTTGAATGAAGAAATGAAAATTTGATCAAAAAGCTTCTTTGTTTTGGCCTGCACTTTCCCCCAACGCTCGTAGACATATGTCCTCGAGACAAGAGAGAGGAAGGGAGGTGATGAGTCGAGAGGGTTGTGGTCGCCCCTAGTAGGCCACGCGTCGCCGACGGCTGCCGAAGAGACGGGCCGGGAGGGTCACTACGCGCACCACCACGTTGGTCACTCCACGGAGGATGGGGCTCACGATCGGGATGTGCATGTTGCTGGTTTTGGGTTGCGGGTTCGGTTGAGACGGTTTGGTAGCTTGTAAGCTTATGAGCTTGCCTTGGTAAGCGAGTTGTTCGATGTAGTTGTTGTGGTTCAGCGGCGATGGCTTGGGCTAAAAAGGCGAGCGGCTTTTATGTCGACGAGCTGTGCCGCCCTAATCTCTGCTGGTTTGCTGGTGAAGTTCGGTCTCGTGAGGCAGATGCCGCCCATGTCCGAGATGGCATCTCAGAGACGAGGTCTCGCTTAGAGCTCATTGGTGAGAGCATCTGGAACTGTGTTAAAGGGGCAAGAAACTTCTTATTGTTGACCAACCTGTACTTGTCCTGACGCGTCTCGCCACGAACAGCAAAAAACGATTTATTTACTTTTTATTGCTTCCGCAGAAGGAGACACATTGTACAAACGGGTTAGCGCTCCTCAAGCGTGGGCCATGCCGGCGGGCTGATACTCGGTGAAGGCCACCGGGTCGAACTTGAGCTCGAAGAAGTCCACGGCCGACATCAGCGATCCACCGCTGTATCTGTTGGGCACAGGAACGCCTGAGTCCTTTTGGTCCAAAGCAGGTCAGAGAGAAGGACAAAGTGAATGCGTTGCGCACCCGCCAAACAGGAAGCAGCGATTGTCGACGACGTTGGCCACGCCCATATCCCTCGGACCAGGCGCGGTCCCCTTCAGCTGCGGCGCCTCGGCCTTGCTCCACCTCAAACTGACTGTGGTTGGTTGGAGAGAGACGCATCACGACGAGGGCAACGACGAATTTAGAGCAGGCAAAGAAAAGTGCGCCTCGTTCACCCATTGCACACCACGTACTGGTGTCGAGGATGTACAGCTCGCTCGTCACGGCCGTGTCGTTGAGGCTCTGGCCGCCTGCGCGCGGGAGCAGATATTCGAAGTGGCGCGTCAGCACACAGGCCAGCCGATGGGGGCACAAGGAAGGCCGGGGGTGCGGATGGGGGAGGCAGGAAAGGAGGGAGCGCTCACCAAAGAGGCCGATGTGGCAGCCCAGGGTGAACATGAACGGGTAGGAGCACACCGGCGGGCTCTGTACCGTCCGCGGGACGTGCAGCCACTGCCGCGCCCCTGGACATGCACGGAAGAGGCCACCCACGTGGGTTCAGAACCAGCATCGTCTCGAGATGGCTCGCACGTATGAGAGGCGATGGGGAGATGGGCGCTCTTGTACGGGTATCAAAGATGCAGAGCTCGTTGAACTTGGTGTGCCAGCCGGCCTCGGCCGACCAGACTCCGCCGCCGAAGAGGAAGACCCTGTGGCCGAGAGCCACCATGCGATGGCCCACGCGCGGCGACGGACAGCGGATCCGCGAGTCAAGCCGCGTCCACGTCATCGTCTCGGTCTGTTGCCCCCCATCCGTCAGCGTCCGCGCCCGTCCCGGCCGACCTCCGCGTTCCCCCCAAAGAGAAGAGAGGCTACGGCCTCCCAGGGACGATGTCGGGGGAAGGGGGAAAGGGACGTGTACGTCGAATTCATAAAAGTCGTCGAGGATGGTGTACTCGCCCGACGTGTTGCCCGAGCCCCCGTACACATACCTTGTGTGTGTGCGTGTGCGTGTGCGCATGAGCCACGCTCCACATGGCACAACGACGCGACGACACGACACGACACGGGCGGTCGAGGGAAGTCGTCGGTACATTTTGTTGCCGACGGCGGCGGCGGTGTGGTTGGAGCGGGGCGGCGGCGCCTCTCCGTGCACCGTCGGGTACGTCCACGTCCGCTCCTCTGTGTCAAAGATGGCGAGGCCGAAGAAGGAGCCCACGCCGTCGTAGCCGCCAAAGACCCAAATCCGGCGCCCGATGGCCACGGCCGTGTGCCGCGCAAAGTTGGGCACGCGCCCGCTCGTCAACTCCACCGCCTCAAACTTGTCGGCATCTTGTAGGTGCGGTATGGAATGTGAGTTATGCGCATTCTCCATTCCGTGGGCGCCCAGGCGGGTTGGTGGCGCTCGGTACCGACATCATAGGCCACGACCTCGCTGAGGCGGGCGCCCTGGGCCGCCGCCTGCCCGCCGATGTAATAAATCTTGCGCCCCACCTGTGCGTGTGTGCGCGCGCCCGATGGTGGTTGGCCACCAAATCTGAAGCTCCCAATTGGAGTGGAAGCGGGGGCGGCGTACGGTGGTGCCGGTGTGCGTGTAGCGGGGCCGCGGCACGAAGGCCCCCTGCTTCTCCCGCTTGACCCACTCCACGGCGCCTGTTGAGAAAGTGGCCAATCATCCGCCCACGGTGGTTAGGCGATGATGAAGACGAGGTTGAGATGAGGAAGGCGGGGGACCACGTCGAGTGGGGGGAGGGGCACCCTCGCGGAAGAGGGCGAGCTTCTCGCGGACAAAGAAGCGCCAGGGGACCTCGATGCCCGCCGACTGGCGCAGCCCACGCCCGCGCACGCCCCAGCGGCCCTTGACCACCGCTCTGAATAATGCACGACGGGTTTCATCCAAAGTATTATTACAATAAAGTCGAAACGGAAATTGAAACCGAAACGGAAAAAGAAATGATTTTTTAAAAAAAACCGTCAATTCCGTTGTACAAACGGGGACGGAAGAGGGGACGGAAAATTAGGGTACAAAGGGGCAGGGGAGGGGGGCGCGAGTACCGCCAGTAGAGGTCGTCGAGGCCGATGGAGTAGAGGCGCTGGCATGTGGCAAAGGCGTTGCAGGCATCGGACAGGCGGGAGAGGGTCGCCAGCACGCGCACGAGCAATTCGTCCGGAAGGGCCAGAAGGTCGAGCTCGAGTTGTTGCTGCTGCGATTGGGGCTGGAGCGCAAGCTCCTGGTGGTCCTCGCCCCAACCGTACTCGCAGCTCTCCATCAGGTCGCACATTTCCTTCTTCTTATCTACAATAATAATATAAACTTCCTTCCCCTTTGCGGCCGCTTCTGCTTTTGTATGTTTTGTAGGTAGGCCGTGTTGTCCCCAGCACCCTCCACCGGTTGCGCTTGTGCCGTTGCCTGAGGCGGTTGACGGCGGCAATAAGATGACAGACTCCGCGACACTGACTCCGGAAATTAGGCCAAAACCGTGCTGGACGCAACCTCACTTGGGAGACACCTTCAAGACAGGTTCGATGCCGCTACTTCGCCATCCCATCTCCCAATGATCAAAGGGCGCCGGCGACCAGCCGACGTCGTCATCACAGAGGTCAAGTTATCGTCCTTGGCCCGCCGTGCGGCTTCGGCAGTTCTGTCGAGGCACTTGCGGTGCCTCGTCCATAATCAGCACTTGCTGGAATGGGTGGTGACCCGGCGGAACCTTCCGCGCTAGGCCTTGTGGCGGGCCCACACGGTGCCACCGACCACGCAGCGGGACGGCAGCCGCTCCACAAAGTCCTCACCCTCCACGCCGCGCTGGTCGGCGCAGCTGGACCAGCAGACTCGCTCCGGGCCAGCTCAGCTTGAGCCTGTTTGTCGCCCGTGAAGCAGCCACACACGCCCGGCGTTTGGATAATGGCGGCATCGTCAATCCGCATGCGGCTCTCAATGCTGATGGATACGGCCATACTGCGGAGAAAGCACCGCTTCCCATCCGAACAGCGAAGTTAAGCTGCGCCAGGCGGTGTTAGTACTGGGGTGGGCGACCACCCGGGAATCCACCGTGTCGTATCCTCCTCCCTTTTTGCAACCTTAATGCCTCCTCAACGACGACGACATGGAGGAGGAGGAGCAACAGCCTGCGGCGGCCCGGAAGGGCAAGCAAAGGCTCGTGGAGATGGAAGTCGAGCCAGCCCCGACCATCCTCCCTTTTCACTTCTCGTCCAACCACTCACTCATCATCTCTTTGCATTGGACATGAATGTGAAGACCATGTGAAGACAATGTGAAGGCCAGTGACAAAAAATTGCTCTTAATATGTGCATGTTTACAACTTTGCCTCCACCTCGCCCTCAACAACGCCTTCGTTGATGCTAGAATCAGCCTCATCAGCAGCCGTCAACTGCCTTTGTGACTCATCAGCGACCTTGATATCGATCGTCTGGCGCTTAGAGGTGAGCTCTGGCTTCGGAACCACCACCTCGAGCACGCCGTTCTCATAGCGGGCTGCGATCTGGCTGGAATCGACACCGCGTGGCAAGGCAAGCGCCCGGTAGAAGGAGCCCTCAACGCGCTCCTTGCGCACCCAAGTGTCGCCTTTCTCCTTCTTGTGGGTGCTCTTGTGGCCTTCGAGCACGAGTCGATTGTTGTCCACGCTCAGCTTGATGTCGTCTTTGTTGCAGCCAGGCAGCTCCACATGGAGAACCAAGTTCTTGTCGTTCTCGCTCACATCCATGCGCGGCGCCCATCGAGCCAGAGCGCCAGCACCCGTGCCGGCTGTGGCCTCGGATCTAGCGGCCTTCTCAGTCAAGGGCAATTGGTGCGCCTCGCGTCCCAGTGCACCCACAAGTCGGTCCATCTGCCTTTGCATGTCGTGCAGCTCAGTCCAAGGATCGGTGAAGGCAAAGAAAGACATGTCTTGTGTTCAGGGTTGTGCTTCTTGAGTTAGAGTGTTTGCTGTTTGCTGTAGACTGTGAGGATGACCCTGCCATTTGAGTGGCTTTTGTACTCGCGCTGGGCCATCACGTGCGTTCTCCAAATTCCTACCTAAAAGTAATGCCCGCTAAATTCAGGTTGCACCGCAAAGAAATTAACGAGAAAGTTGCGATGCAACACACATGTGTAAGAAAATAAAGAATGGAACCCAAACAAAAAATGAATTAATAAATTATGAATTATTATATTCAGCAAGTACACGTGTGCAAGAGGGCTCTGAGAAGGAGGGCGGCCCCTGATGATCCAGCGATGACGGTTTAGGCGATGTAGCGGGACATGTTGGCCACGTCGGACGAAGAAGACGATGACGTGGTGGTCGACGTAGCGCTGGCGTCGGCCGTGGGGGCAGGAGGCCGCTCCGGCGGGAGGGGCATGTGGGCGAGCCACAGGTGCGGGGAGCGCTCTTGGAGGCCCGTAAGCTGCTCGTGCTGCCGCCGCGCGACGCCCTCCCACTTCTCGGTCTCGCCACGCCCATAGTCGGGCAGGCTCAGTGGCTTGGGGCTCGTCTGCGTCACCGCGAACGCCGGCGCCAGCAGCGTGCCCACTGCCTGGTTGAGCTGTGCGTAGGCTGTTTCACAAAAACGAACAAAATTATTGCAAACGAAAATGAATTAAAATTTAAAGAACACAAGCAGCACAAGAGAGTCAGCGGTGGAGGACTTGGGGCGACGGTGGAGACAAGAGGAAAGCGGCGGCACCTTCAGCGGGCATGGGGAGGGAACGCTCGTTGAACCACCCGGTGAGGTCGGTCTTGAACTGAATGAAGAGAGGATCGGCGCGGTCGAGCAGTTGCACGGCAAAGAGGGCCACCTGGTTGAGCAGCGGCATCGCGCCCACAGGGTCCCCCGCCATGATGCTCTGCTTGGCCTCCTCCGCCATTTGCTGCAACACCCCAAAGCGCGTCAGCGGCATAACAAACACACACGTGCGTGCGGGGGAGGATGTACATGGAGACAGAACTTCACGGTGCAGTTGATTTGGTTGGCCCGCTTGACCTCCATGCGCTGGACCTGGTTGTCGGCGATGAGGGCGAGCCTGAAGGCGTTGATGGCCTGGTCATACTTGCGCTCCAGGAAGAAGCCCAGTCCCGCCGAGTAGAGCTGCGCCGTTCGTCTAAAGTCCTGGAATTCCTTTCGCAGCGCGTCCGTCTGCCCACACGCGCGGTGAGGAACGACATGCGGGGGAGGGGAGGAAGAAGCGTGCGTACAGAGGTGTCGAATACGCTGGCGACGGCCAGCTGGACGTTGTCTTCGCCCACGATCTCTACCACCTTCTTGTAGTAGCTCGAGTCCATGTCCTTCTCGATACCCTTCTCAAAGGTCTGCACGTAGACGTCCTTGATGACTTCGTTGCGCGCCAGATCCTCCATCCCAATCGCGGTCAGATACGCGTAGAAGCTGCACTCCAAGGCGTCAGAATCACGGCCACAACAAAAGGCGAGCGGGTGGATAAGTGGTGGCACCTCTTGACGCGTAGGTCCTTGACGTTGGCGGTGTAGAGGGCGTCCTCGACATACTGGCGGGCCTCGGCGAGCTTGTTCTCGTAAGTGTTCTTGAACTGGGTCACCTTGTCCTCCGACGCACTCTTGTTAAACTTCTCCAGCGTTTCCAGGAACTTGACATTGTCGGCCTCAATCTCGTCCTGTTCGTTGTTGACCATGAGTCTAATGGTAATGGCGATGAAGGTGACGGAGGAGGCATACCCGAACAGTCTTGGTGGAAAGGAACTGACCATCGGTTTCAGCATCGGGGAGGAAGGCCTCCTGGATGGCCTTGAGCGTATCGGTTTCCACGTAGATCAAGAAATAGGCCGTCGTCGTGCCCGAGCCGCCAATGGCGTCGGCAAACACCGTCGCCGCGTCAGCCTGTTACCCGCCGATAAATTGTTAAATTTGCTTTTTAAAAAATGAAGAACTTTAGAAAATAAAACACAATTTTTTCGTACCTCGTTGACGACGATGTCGTTGAACTTGAGCCACTCTTTCTCCTGCTCCTCTGGAGTCCTATCGCTCATCTCGAGCTCCGTCGTGGGCGCCGCCTCAGGGGTCTTGTCCTTGTCGTCCGTTTCTACCTGCATGGGCTCCTTACCCTTGGCTGCAGGCCGCCACCGCATGAGTGACCGCCCAACGCCAGCCAGGTCAACGACGCGAGGCGGCGTACTGTCGTCACCAGCGTCGGCGGCGGGAGGCGCGGAGAGCTTCCTCTTCTTGCCGGCACGAATGTAGGCCCAGTAGTGACCGCTTCCGGCCACGCCGGCGTGAATCCACACAGCGAAAAGCGAATACGACGACTTGCGCGGGAACTGATCGTAGGCTCCGGTGATCTTGGTGCGATAGGTCCGCGCCTGTTCCTGGAGCTCTGCGTGTGCGCGTGCGGCATATTAGGTCCAGCCCAGCCAAGTAGGACCGGCGATTGCGGTGCAAAGGACGTACGGTTGAGCTTCTCGGTTTCGACCTTGAAGAAGCCGCCCAGCAGCTGGATGGAGGCAGCCAAGCCGGGCTCCCCGGCAGCGTCCTTGTCGCTCAGGTAGTCCACCACGCTCTGCAGCGCATCTGGTAGCCCATGCGAACGGCCCTGCACCAGCAACGAAATAAAATATTGAATAAATGTCCAGAAAATGGAGCAAAATAGGTTGTAAAAAAGAACAATTTTTTAAAATTAAACGCCAGTCCATGAAGAAATAGAGAGGAAAGGCAACCTTGAAGTTGGTGATGGCCTTGATCTCCTTGTCAAGGACGTTGAGGTCGGCCCGCCATTGGGCGACCACGCGTCGGACCTTAGTGGTCTCCTCCCGGTGCTCAAGGAAATACCGGTCCATAAAAACCTCGAGGTCGAAACGCAATGGCGTATTGAGCTTCCGGTAGGATCCGCTTGCCCCTTCGAACTTGACGCGCTGTTGTTGGCGGCGCACAGGTCAGCCGCTTGCAAAGCCCATGAGCGAGGGTAGGGGGTCAAACGTTTTGCTGGAGCATGAGCACGGGCGGCAGCTTCTTGAACCACCTGGACTGCTCGGCCACGGTGCGGTGGCCCTTCTCGGTGGTGTAGTCGACCGCATCAACCATGTAGCTGTCGAGCGCCTCGTAGATGTCCTTCTCCTCCTCCACCACCGGCAAGATCTAGATGGGGTACATTGTTAATAATTTGAGGAAGAAAGCAAAATCGACATTGATGGGTGAAGTACCAGATGGGCTACAACGACGCCGTCCTGGGTGGTTTCAATGGGCGTGCCATCAGCTTCGGCCGCATTCAGGTACTCCACGGCCAATCCCTGAAACATGCTGGGAGGGCCAAGCGCGCGGTTGTGAGACCAGGACGTCCACGGGAGCAAAAATTAAAACAAATTAAAATAAATTAAAACAGATAACATACGTTTTGATAATCTGGGAGTTGTTCTTGGAGTCGGTGAGAGAAGAAGTGAGGTCCAGACCCTCTGCAATCCTCTCCAAAAACAGTTCGTTGAATTCTGTCCGAGATCAGAGCAGCCTCGTGTCAGCAATTCTTCGCCGTAAGGGGAGGAAAAAAGAGCTGCGGGTACCGCTGACGTCCTCTTGGTTGCCGATATTTACAGGTGTGCCGTTGCGGTCGAGGATCTTCTTCAGAAGGGGAGACGGGTCGACCCACTTCTGGTTGGTAAAAAGAAAATAGGCAAAGATCCGCTGCAGCTCTTTCATGACTGCACGCATTCATTGATTGGTAAGTCGGTTCGATTGATAGGTGACTTCAGAGACGACGGGCGTACACTCGACAGTTCCAGCATTTTCCGTCTTCTTCGCCGCCTCGTCAGCCGGGAAGGAAAGGATGGCTCGTCGCAGACTCGGAATGTAAAAATAAGTCTATAGCGTCGCGCCATCGACATTGTTATTCAAGACTTGTCGCAGAGGGCAGCAAGAGAAGGACAAGGCACCTGCAGAAGCGAATTGAAGTAGCAAGTGTTGCCCACGTTGCGGAGACCGACGGGCAGGCCCCCTTCACGCTTACGATGGTTGGGGTTGTTGGAAACTAGGCCTACCGCATCGGCGCCGACGCCGTTCTCCATCAGTGAACGCGCGACGGCCTGTTGGAGTTGCCTAAAAGAGAACAGAACATGTATAGACAGACAGTGAGCGCCTCAGCCTCACCCACGAAGAGTTAAGGAGGAAAAGGGTTGCACATCACGTACATGTCATCCGCAGAGAGGCCCAAGCCGCTCTGGTCAACCTCCATTTGATTGTTGTTCTTCAGGCTGGCTGCCATGGCAAGCTGCAAGTCGTGGTCTTCTTTGCCTGGCCATTTGGATGTTGTGGCATCAACAAGGGTCCTTGAGCGGACCTAAAGGACTAAATAAAAGAATAAATCGCTACTGCGTACTGAGGGCCGGTGCTGGCTCTCCAGAGAACTGCTGCTTGCTAAGCTCAAGCACTTTTTTCAATTCTTCATCCTCGTCATTGGGCTTTCTGTGCAGGAAGAGTCGCGTGTGCACCGTCTAGTGGTGAGAATGGACTTTTTGGAATGCAAGATGACAGCGCAACGTACGGGGCTGGAGCATTGCCCGTTGCTTGCTTCAGCGCGTTTGTGAGAAGATCGGGCGTCAACGCAGGAGGATCAGCGACGTTGGGTGGATTGGCAGCGCTGGGTGGCTTAGTTGCTTGGGTTTCTTTCCATGATCCCTGGATCTCAGTCCACACCTCGATAGCACGAGCGATGTCTCCTCCTGCCCTCTGAAGTGCAAGGGTCAAAACATGCACGCAGTGCCTCATAAGGATGGAGAGGGTACCCTGAGGCATTCCAGTGCACCTCCACGTGGAAGGCCTGCTGAGATGAGAAATTCCAAATTGTCGTTGTTCTCGTTCCCCTACAGAGTGAAGAAATAAGGATCGTGTGCGCGTGTGTTGCAAGCCGTGGACAAATAACGTACCATTAAAACGATGAACCTTACAGGTCAACAAAGAGGAAACGATATGTGGTGCTCGATTGAAAAAAATCGAGTCTTTGGCGTATGGCAGCAAAAACAAACCGCTTGCTGGGCTACGCTGAAAGAAAGTACAGAAAATACATCTTTTCCGAACATACCATTAATATTTGGCGCCATTTGTTTCGGCGGGAAAACGACAAACAAGACGACCACAGCCTCCATTGGTTGCGAACAAAATTCAATTGGCATGCAGCCGACCAAGTTTGGCCAGCGTGGGCGGGTCAACAAGCGAGTTAGTGCATTGCCTTCGTACCCTTCCGAGATTCAAAAATGGATCCACTTCCTGAGCAACTTCACTTCCGAAGATGACAAGTACGCAAAGCAGATACGAGAAATCAGAAGACGGCGAGCCAAGGAAATCGTTGTAGAAATTGATGACCTGCGCAGTGTACGTGGACAACTGGCCATTGTCGTGAAGGTTTTACATTGTCGCATTATTTATTAATTTCTTCCTGCAACAGTTCCTTGATCGGGTCGAGGGCGAGAAAGCCAACGAATGGATACAATTTATCAACAATATCGAACAAAATTGCGTACGCTATGTTAAGCTGCTGTATGAGGCTGTCGACGAAATGCTCGACGCGCTGCCCTTGCCTCACTCGACCGGAGGTAAGCTGCACATGCCCTCTGCTGGCCACCACTGCCCACCTGAATTTCTTTGCTCTCCTCTTTATGCAGACCTCTTGACCAGAGACGTCGAGGCCATCGTGCGCGATCACCAGCTCCGCGGCGTCCGTATCCCGGGCACCAACATGGTGCGCACGGACATCACGCGTGACAACCTCGCCAGCGGCGCCCAGGACGGTGCCCCTGCCGCGCCAGCCACATTGCCTAAGTCGCTCACCAGAAACTAGTACGCCCTCCTTTTGCCTTACAATTGAAGCAACCAAGCACAACCACGAACCTCGCGGTCTTACAACGACCGGTAAATAGCGAGGCGCGCATTGTCGGCTCGCAAGAGACCAAGCCGATTCCCTTGCGGCAGGTTCGCGCGCGACACATTGGCGGATTGGTGCGCATCCGCGGCATGGTGACCCGCGTGACGGAAGTCAAGCCCTTAATGGTCGTTGCCGCCTACACCTGCTCGGACTGCGAGACCGCCATCTATCAGGTGCGCCCTCACGCGTGCCCTCTCGCCTGTGTGCGCGCCGGCGCGCTCAATAATAGCTGAACTTGGTGGCGGCGCTCGTACAACTCCACCAACAACGACAGGAAGTCCTGGGGAAGAGGTACATGCCCATCCTCCAGTGTCCGTCGGCCGAGTGCCAGAAGAAGCAGACAAAGGGCCGGCTGCACCCGCACATGCGCGCGTCCAAGTTCACCAAGTTTCAAGAAGTGCGAATTCAGGAGGTGCGTGCCTGTGCGCTGTCGCCAGGCCATTCAACACGTCACTAACATGTTGTTTTGCGGAATGCGCGCAGATTGCGGAGGAGGTGCCTATGGGCCACGTACCCACGGGCCTCATCGTCCACGCGCGAGGCGAGGCGACCCGCCAGTGCGGGCCGGGCGACATCATCACGCTCTGGGGCATTTTCCTTCCCACGCCCGCCACAGGTTCGCCCCCCCCCCCAACTTGGACGGCCCATTTGACTCTTCCTTGTTAATTAAGCGGCCGTCTAACAACACGCGTATGCAGGGTACAAGGCCCTCCTGCCGGGGGCGCTGCTGTCGGAGACGTTCATGGACGCGATGGCCATCCACCGACACAAGAAGTCCTACCTCGAATACTCCATCACACCCATCATGGAACGGTTCGCGAAACCCTTGCCCCCTTCCACTCGGGGCCATCTCGCGCTCACCCTGCTTGCGGCACTTCTCTCAGGGAGATCATGGCGCTGGCCGAGAGCCCGCGAGCCTACGCCACGCTGGCCTCGTCCCTCGCCCCCGAGATCTTTGGCCACGACGTACGTGGGGCCCGCCCGAGTGGTCCATGGCATGTAAGAAATGTTGTTGATCTTGCCGGCGGTGGCGGACGAGCAGGACGTCAAGAAGGCGCTGTTGCTACTGATGGTGGGCGGCGTCACGAAGGACATGGGTGCCGCCATGCGGATCAGGGGTGACATCAACATCTGCCTCATGGGCGACCCCGGTGTGGCCAAGTCGCAGCTCCTCAAACACATCTCCCGCGTGGCCCCGCGCGCCATCTACACCTCTGGTAAGTCATCCCCTTTTTATTATTATTTTATTATTTCTAACTTTTGATTGGCTTGCAGGCAAGGGATCGTCGGGCGTGGGTTTGACGGCGGCCGTGATCAAGGACCCGGTCTCGGGAGAGCTCGTGCTCGAGGGCGGTGCGCTCGTTTTGGCCGACATGGGCGTGTGCTGCATCGACGAGTTTGACAAAATGGACGACTCCGACCGGTGCGTTGCCGCGCCCTTCTCCGTGCGCCCCAACCAAGGGTTCACCAAGACCTTGTGTGTTGCAGGACGGCCATCCACGAGGTGATGGAGCAGCAGACTGTGTCGATCGCCAAGGCCGGCATCACCACGCGCCTGAACGCCCGAACGTCTATCCTGGCCGCCGCCAACCCGGCCTTTGGCCGATACAACCCGCACCGCTCGCCAGGTACCCTCGCACGCTTGGCCGAGCGCGGGCCTCTACCCTCGCACGCCTGGCCAGGCCTGACGGACGGACGGACGGATGGGGCGGGGGTGTGAGCAGAGGAGAACATCAACCTGCCGGCGGCGCTGCTGTCCCGATTCGACTTGATGTTCCTCATCCTCGACAGGCCCGCGCGGAGCGCCGACTTGGAGTTGGCGCGACACGTGTGCCACGTCCACCGGCACGGCAAGCACCCGGGCGCCGGAGCCGACGGCATCAAGACTCCCGAGTTTATGCGCGCCTACATCGCGCTCGCCCGCAAGGTGGAGCCCTTCGTGCCGGACCACCTCATCTCCTACATCACCGACGCCTACGTCAACATGCGCGCCTCGTTCGCTGCCCCCTCCCCGCCCTCACCCTGCCCCGTTGCTCCTCGCTTGAGCCGTGCATGACTCGTGGTTTGCTTGTTTGCTCGCTTGCTCGCTGTCAGTGGCGGCGGTGGAGCGTCGTCGGGCTCGTTTGGGTCGACGTACGTTACGGCGCGCACGCTGCTGGGCATCCTGCGTCTCGCACAGGCGCTGGCGCGAGTGCGCTTCAGCGACGAGATCTCGCAGGCCGATGTGGACGAGGCCATGCGCCTGATGCACTCGTCCAAAGCCTCGCTGCAAGAGCCAGCACAGGTACGACCGACACCTCATCAACCTTCTTGTCCGTTGTTGTCTCACCACCGCCATCATCGTGGTGCACCACCAGGGACGCGCGGCCGCAGTCGACCCCGTGTCGGCCATCTACTCGCTGGTGCGGGACTGGGCGTCATCGCACCAGACGCTCGTCGTCAAGGAGGACGAGATCCTTCCTCAAGTGCTGGCCCGCGGCTACACTCTCGCCCAGATGCAGGAGTGCATCCAGGAGTACGAGATGATCAACATTTGGACACACTCCTCGACAAGCCGCGAGATCCGCTTCATGTCCTACGCCTGAACAAACAAATAGCATCACCAACAAAGTTCATTTTTTTGTAGTCCATTTAATCTAATCGCACAAAATCTCATCATTCGTCAGATCTTTGCGATTAGGCCCGCGGATCGTTTTCAATTCGGTTTTGTTCTTTTCGTTCGGAGAGTGTTGAAGATGTGGGATGCTAGTCCTTCTCACACGCATGAAGTGCGTGCTTGAGCAGACGAACTCGATCCCATACGCTCTAACGCCAGACTGGACACCGACGGCCCCGTAAGAGGGGCAGTCAGTTACGCCTCGGTCCAACGTATGTGCTATGCCGACCCTAACATTGTCCTCCAGCACTTGAACCCCGGCAAGGTCCGGCCACTTATGGTACAACATGTTGAGGGTGTGTTTATTTTTCTTCGTTTAGCTTTTGCTTGAAGGTTTCGTAGAAGGCCTGGTTGGCGTTGAAGACGACTTGAACAGGCTTGCCCGCCTCGTCGTCGACCTCGACGCGGCCAACCTGCTCCTTCAAGTTGCCGGTGGCCACGGTCAGGTTGAGGGTCATCTGCTCCGTGATGATGGTGGGATCGGCCAGCACTCCGGCAGCAAGCGGGTCCCACAGCGCAAAGGGCACGCCCGCTTGAAGGATGGTGCGCATGAGGTCTCGCGCGAACTCGGCCTCCTTGGTGTCGGTTGTGAAGTTGCTGAGGAAGGCTTCAGAGATGGGGAAGTGGTTTGTGGCATCAAGCGGCACCAGCGTGATGGGCACGCCCGAGGCGAAGACTTTGCGCGCCGAGTCCGGATCCAAGTAGCTGTTCCACATCAGCTTTTTCACCATCACGAACGAGTAGAAGCTGCACGTACAGGTTGTACTCGGAGACGCGGTTGGGCGGGTGGTCGAAGGGGAAGAAGAGGTTGCCGGGCACGTGGATCGCACCACCCATGATGTAGAGGCGCTCTACACGCTTCTTGAGCTCGGGATGCCGTCGGAAGAGGTAGTCGATCTCTGTCAGGGTGCCCAGCGACAGGAAGACCACAGGACCGTCAACCTTCGCCACAATCTGAGGCAGCTCGTCGTACACCTGCGGGAAGCTTGGATGATAGTTTCGCTTTGGGTTGGTCAGCCGCGGGTAGCGGCTGTTCATCCCCACGATGGTGTCGGCCCACATCTGGTGCACAGGATGAGTTTGGCGTCATAAACGAGTCGCGAGAGGTTTGGTCTTTACCTTGCCATAAGGGGACAGCGGCACGGCCTTTTGGTAGCGACAGCCGTAGTCTCCGGTGTCAAGCTCGATGGAGGCGTAACCCTCGCCAGCCCACACCGGGATGTCGTCGCGTCCCATGAACTGCAGGGACAAAAAATTTCCGGTGTAAGCACAACACCATGTTGATCCTCAAAAAGAATAGAACGGGATAGTACCGCCAGCAGGCCAAACAGATTCTGCACTCTCCATGTTGATGTGAGGTTGGTTCAAGTGTGGACCACAAGATCAAAGGTGGAACATACCTGGATCCCAGGGCCCATGTTGCAGAAGCCAGCACAGCTCGTGATCAAGCCAGCCACATCGATACTGGAATACTTGAGGAGCAGCTTGATGGCGATGTGGTCATCAAGGTTGGCTTCCGTGAAAACAAACACCGTAGGCTTCTCGCTGGACCCGTTCAACGCCAAGGCGTTGGACAATATGGCAAGCAGCAACAGCAGACCAGCAGCGTACCCTTGCATGATGTCCTCTGGGAAGGAGGAAATACAACGCACATAGTTTGGTGTGGTGGCTGTCTTGTTTGAATTCGTCGATTGGTGGGCAGTGATGGGCCAAAGTGCGGTGTCAGGCGCTAAGGCCAAGGGGATAGTGCTACATTCTTCGGCCCCAAAGCGTGTGGCGCCACAACGACAAATTCGGCGCTGCTTGCCAGAAAAAGTGCCCGCCTCAGTTTAGCCGCTAAACTGTTGCGTGATGTGCCCGCCAGTGCCCTGCTTGTTGTTGACGTCCGACGTCACATGAGGCGCGTCTATCTTCCTTCGATGACGCGCCACGGGCAAGCAAGAAAAAGGCCTGTCTTGCTACCACGATGTTGAGGCACAACCCTGTTTCTACGGACGAGGGATGCAGTCTTGCAACTGCAGATATGTCGTATGGACAAGTGAGTGGGCCCCTTTTGCTCCTGCAGAAGATAACATCGACAGCGTGCAGTGTTTTCCTGACGTGCTCAGGGAATGCTACGCTGGCGTACGTGAGGAGCAGACGTCAGGTTTTGCGTCTCGCTGTGCTGTGTGCTGCCCGTGAAACGGCGGATTAAAATCCGTGGTCCTGGACGACTGAGGAACACACCGCCAGTCGTTGTTTTTTGTTAGCCCCGATTTTTGGTTATTGGCTCGGGGTTGCGCGGCTCATAAACCGCCAGCCAACGGGCGTTGATGTCTAGCTTACCTAATGGCGCTTGTTGTAAGGGTCAAACCATGGAAGAACTCCGCCAGCAAAGACAACCTGGTTTTAGCGCAGCTCGTGCTCCGTCGGCTACACAGCACAACACCAGGATAAGGACATGATGCCGCCGACAGCGCAACGACAGCCCCAGAATCGAGCAGCGTTGGGGCATGTCAAGCACGTTCCGCCCGCAGGGCGCGTCGGCATTGGAGGAGACTAGTGCTCTCGAGGCCACCACCCTCAACGAGCTTGTTCGCCTTCCACGTTACCTCTCATCGACGCCTCCCCCCCGCCGGCCTTTCTTCTCACGCCCGCCCCTTTTCGCCACTCAGCCTCTTGCCAAGCACAGAACACCAACCCTCCCCCTTCACCAACACCAAGCACAGACCCCCCGTTTCAGTTCTCCTTCGCTTGAAGTTCTCTTCGCCTTTCTTGCTGACTCCGATCTGTCCCATCCCCAAGCCCAGCCCGATACTAGTAACCATCGTTAACCACCATCACTTGCCTCTCAAGGAAACACTCAAATCTATAGACCCTCTCTACCTCAAGGCCGCGCCCTTGGACCTCATCTTGCAGGTCATACATCTCCGGCAACATCAACCTTTCTCATCCGCGACTACACCTGCCTTGGCCAAGCCGATCAAAAAAGAACAACCACGAAAGAGGGTTCGCCTCTCACAAGGGCGCGCGACATGTATCACCAGCCGCACTCTGGCCTTCCCCAGCCTGGCTCGTCCTTCCTGCAGCAGGCTGCCTACTTTCTGCAGCAACAACAACAGTTTGTCGTCGACGACAAGCCACCGCAGCCCTCGTGGGACGGCATCTCGCCGCCCTCTGCGGCAGGCGGACTGATGTTGCAGGCTGAGGCCCGCGTCACGTTCTCTTCGGTGCGTCTTGCAGCCCTTCCTGTCGTTTTTCTTCTTGATGCGAGTAGATTGGTGGCATCCCTTGGGATCGATCGATTCTCATCTTCGTGGCCATCCACCCACAGATAGCCGCCTGGGCTCAAGAGGTTTGCCATTTGAGCGAGCAGGCCGAGAAGACAGGCGTGATGAGCGCCCTCGACTACAGGCGGCTCCAGTTGCTCGGCTACACGATCCTGCAGCACGTGGCCCTCGTCGGCGCCGCAGCCTCGGCCACCCAGACCACACCCACCACCCCGGCGACTGCCCCAGAGGTCAAGGTCAAGAAGGAGAAGAAGCGGAAGGACCGAAGTTCAACTCGAGGCAGCGAAGCCGCGACGTCGAAGAAGCGGCGGAAGCACGAGCCGGCGACTGAGGAACCCACAGACGCGACCCTCGTCGCCGAGGAGCAGGCCCACGCCGCGCAGCCTGAAGGAGGCGCCCCGCTCAAGACTTGCGCCGAGTGCGGCAACTGGAAGACCCACCAATGGCGCTCCGGCCCTAAGGGGATGAGCACGTACGCGTCTTTCCTCTTCTCTTTCCGCCCCCCCCCCTCCGCCTCTTTTTTCGTTCTTTTTCCTTGAAGCTCCGGTGTCAACCCAACTCACACACTGTTGCTTCTTGGCCCTTTTTGCTTATCAGGCTCTGCAACGCGTGTGGAATGCGCTTCTCGAGGCGCCAAAAGAAGGAGGTGCTGGCGGGCGGTGAGGCCACGCCGGTGGCCAAGGGCGCCCGGCAGGGCAAGATCAGGCGCCCGCGAAGCCCGCAGTGCGGCCACGAGAGCGACCACAGCCTGTCGCCCGTCAGCTCGCCCCTGCCCGGCACGCCCCAGCCGCAGCTGCAGCAGCTTCCGCCCTACCCCAGGCAGCAGCAACACCAACAACAGCCCTTCGACCCGCGTTCGTTCTCCGTCCTCGCTGCCGCGGCAGCCAGCCCCGTCACGGAGACCCACCACGAGAAGCGTTCCAATCTGTACACCTTGCTCAACTGAACAAACTTGCGTAAACGACAAACGACAAACTTTACGCTGCTGTCCCTTTCTGGCCGTTTCTGGAAATGTTTTTCTTTTGATTATTATTATATATTTAAAAAAATCAAAACAAAGTCGTGATAAATGGTGGCTGCTGACGCTCACGCATCACACGGCATAGACGGGCTGGCGCGAAGAGGAGGAGCCGCCGCTCCTTCGTCGGCTCCTGCTGCTGGTGCTGGTGCTGCTACTAGTCGGGGCTGGCTCGACTTCCATCTCCACGAGCCTTTGCTTGCCCTTCCCGGCCGCCGCAGGCTGTTGCTCCTCCTCCTCCATGTCGTCGTCGTTGGCGGCGGCGTTGGTGCCGTCCATGCCGAACATCCGCGTAAAGTCTTCGTACATGCGGAGGTCCTCCGGCGCCACCGACGGCTTGACGGCGTCCAGCGTCTGCTCAAAGTGGCCCTTTGGTTGTTGTTGTTGTTGGCGCGCGCCAAGCACGAGGTCAACAGCAGCAGCAGCAACAACAACAAGGAACGCGACGACAACGTCTCAGGTGGCGGGGCGCACCAGGTGCACGTCGGGCACGGCGAGGGTGTCCGGGGTGAGCTGCATCATGTCCAGCCGCACGGCGCCCTCGACGTCGGGCGAGCATGGAGCGTAGCGTCGGCCCGCCCGGCCCTCAGCGTCCTCCACTTCCACCTGGCGCCAGTACTGTGCACGCAGGCACGCGCGCACTGGCCAACACAACGCAACACACCAGGCACGCAGACAGGCAGAGGGAGAGAGAGGAGGCAGCCTCAGCTTCACGTCCCGACAATACACGCACACACACACACACACACGAGGCGTCGTCTAGGGCAACACACACACACACACAACACACACACACGTCATGAGGGACATGAGGGAGCGCACCAGGCTGCATGAGGGCGTCCCGGCACACGTTCTGGATGTCGGAACCCGAAAAGCCGTCCGTGCGATGGGCCAGGCGCGAAAACTCGTCCTCGTCCAGGTGCACGCCGTCCTCGCTCGAGTGGACTGCGCAACGTTGACAACCAATTCCCCCCCCCCCACAACGGGTCATCATCGCCGTTCCGTGGGATTTGCTGGAGTTAGGGTCCGACGGCGGTCGCCTCCTCCCCCGGTCGTCCGTACTCTTGAAGAGCTGGACGCGGGCCTCCTCGTCCGGGAGCGGGATGTAGATGCGCTTCTCGAAGCGCCGCCGCACGGCCGGGTCCAGATCAAACGGTCTGTCGAGGAGAGGGCATGATGAGACATCACGTTCCACCCGCCCGGGCAGATATGATCACGCGCACCTGTTGGTGGCGGCCATAACGAGCACGCCCTCGGTGTCGGCGATGTCTGCAGGAATCGAGCACGATTGATTGTTAGGGAGCGAGGGGAATGGATGACGTCATCATGTGATGTGATTGGGGAAGGGGGAAGAGGGCGGACCGGTCATGCAGGTCAAGAACTCGGTCTGCATGCGGAGGGTGGAGTCCTGCTGGCCCTCCGACCGCTTCCCGCAAATGGCGTCGATCTCGTCGATAAAGATAACTGCGCGCACCCAATCAGCGGTCAGGCGCAACGGTCCAATAAGGGTGAAGAAGAGGGTGAAGGTACTGGAGGGCTTCTTCTCCATGGCCATCATGAAGAGCTCTCGCACCAGCCTGCATAGCCATTGTTTGAATTCTGCGCCATCTCGCACGCGGTTTGGGGTGAGAATGTGAAGAATGTACCGCTCGCTTTGGCCGAAATACTTGGAAACAAGGTCGGCCGAGGAGACGGAGAAGAAGGTGGCGTCGCTGGCCGAGGCGAGCACCTTGGCCAGGTGGCTCTTGCCCGTGCCCGGCGGGCCGTAGAGGAGGATCCCCTTCCACGCCTTCCTCTTGCCGCCTGAGAACATCTGCGGGAACTTCTGGGGCAGGAGCACGGCCTCCTCCAGGGTCCGCCTGGCTTGGCCCAGCCCGGCCACGTCGTCCCAAGAGAGCTTGGGCTTCTCGCTCAACATCGTGTCTGCGACCACCATCATCACCATCAGCATCACCATCATTCGGCCAAGAAGACCAGACCAGGGGGGCGTACCGGCGAGGGCTGAGCGCAGAGACTCGTCGGCCTCTTTGCCGGCGAGACGGCCCGTGGCTTTGCCGCCGGTGGGGGCCGCCGCAGCAGGTGAAGCAGCTGGTCGCAAGCGGCGTGGCGGGGAAGGGAAAGAGGGGCAAGTTAGAGAAGGAGAGACATAAAAGGCAGCTTCCCCATCTTCTTCTTCTTCTTCCAGGTCGAGACAAAGAGGGCTGTACCTTGTTTGGGTTGTGCGCTTGAGGGCAGAGTGGTCGTGCTGGTGGTCTTTGAGGCGCTTTTGAGGGCAGCTTTGATGGTTTCGGCACGGGCCATGTATTGACGTGCCCTTTCTTTTATGATGGCCTTTTCCCTCTCATTCTTGCTGTCTGTGTTTGCAACGTGGTAGCAACATCAGCTCAAGAAAGCCCACCACCAGAGCCAAGAAGAGGGGGGGGGGGTACATTTTAGCCCAGCTATGAAAAACTCGAGCGCGCGAGTGTAAAGCTTGAGAGCCGCCTCGTAATTGCGTGCCGCATCCTGCGCCACCGCGGCATGCAGAAAGGTTATCCCTTTGGCGAAGAAGTCGCGGCCCATCATGTTTGTCGTTCTCTTCTATCTTTCTTTGGGTGCCCACACCCCGTGACTTTTTCGCGCGCAAGTTCATGGAAACAGAAAAATGAGGAAAATTCTTTTCTCGAACTTTTAAAATTGTCGACAAGGTCAGCGCTCAACGCCACCTTCGGTCTTGAGGCCCATCCACCGCCTCATCAGGTCGTTGACGGTGAAGGAGACACTCACGAGCGGCACTACTTTGATGTAGTTGATGTGTAGACCACGAAAGAGAGTCCTCCAGCCCTCTTGCCTGACCACTGTCTTGAGTCCGTGCCAAGTCGATCGGTACGGATAGGAATAGGTCTGTTCGAGCTGCAAACCGTCGATCTGCATTCGTCTCCGCACCTGCATCATCACCATTATCGTTCGAAAAGAATCAGCGACTTCATCTTCAGAGAGGCGCGAGGATCTTATACAAGAGATAAGGTGGTCATCATAGAAAAAACAAGAGAAGCTTGGAGGCGTACCACGTCGAGAGGATAGGTAAGCGTTTGCCCCAGAGCTCCCGCAATAGCGCCAAAGGCGAGGCGCAGGGTGGTCGGGATGGGCGGTGGTGGCTCCCCGTTGGCACTGGCGCTCAGCTTCTTCGCGTAATACCACTTGAGCGTGTCGTAGGTGAAGAAATTGATGCCGGCGTAGGGAAGGATCCCGACCATGGTTGGTTGCCACCCTCTGAGAAAGAGAGAACCGCACATACCCTTTAGAGGCAGATCCAGTGCAGCCAAGGTTGGTTCAAGTCAAGGACAAGACGAGCAGATGCACCTGTACAAAGCCTTCAAGCCACCCTCATGTCGCCACATGTTTTGCATGGCGTGTAGGATGCCCGTGTAGTGCCGCTTTTCCACCTGTAGAGAAAGAGATTTAGCCGGAAGTCTACGCAACGGTAATGGTGATGGGGAGGCAGGGGCTCACCTGCACCGCGAGTCGGGCCCTCGTTACGTCGAGTGGGTAGGTGAACGCCACCGCCGTGGCACCAGCGCCCGATCCAGCAAAAAAGTTGGCGACTGGCGAAATCCCAGCACCGTCCGGGGTAAGGAGAGCCTTGAAGGTGTCGAATGCAGCAAATTGAACGGCTGCATAAGGGAAGATTCGCACAAGGGAAGACACGTTGCCCTTGTAGAGCCCCCTATAACCCTCCCTGTGCACGATGCTCTTGAGTGTGCCCCAAACGCCGGTGAAGGGGTAGTGGATCGTGGCAACTTGAAACAAAATCTTAACGCGCTCTAGAGGTGCAGTGGTGGTTTTTGCCTGCTCGGAACATTAACAGAACGTTGTGAGTGCTGATGCAGATGCTACAGCAAGCAAGCAAAGACCTACAAACCACGCATCCAGCAACGCCGCCACATAGAAGGGTCCGCCAGAGCTGTCCCCAGGACTCTATTTTTCGATTCTCTCGCATGGACGCCGGGCGGTGCCTGCCTCTCTCCATCTTGTATTGATCTGTTACCCACCTATTTTCTTAATCTTTTCCTTTCGTCTTTTTTACGTCCAAGAAAATTGTATTAACCAATGATTATCACCAGAACTCGAGCTCCTTTTTGTAACGTATGAATTTCACTGGCTGATTATCTGCCAATCAGTAATTATCAACACACCCAACGGCCACAAAAAGCTTGGGGCGGCATTCGTGAAAATCAGTTCCAGCTTACACAAAACAACAAGCAAGATGTCGCACGTCGGACGCGGAAAGGGCGGTAAGGGCCTCGGCAAGGGTGGCAAGGGCCTCGGCGGTGCCAAGCGTCACAGGAAGGTGCTCCGCGACAACATCCAGGGTATCACCAAGCCCGCCATCCGTCGTCTTGCTCGCCGCGGTGGTGTCAAGCGTATCTCGGGCATGATCTACGAGGAGACTCGCGGTGTGCTCAAGGTGTTCCTCGAGAACGTCATCCGCGACGCCGTCACCTACACTGAACACGCCCGCAGGAAGACTGTTACTGCCATGGACGTCGTCTACGCTCTCAAGAGGCAGGGCCGTACCCTCTACGGTTTCGGCGGCTAAACTCTAGCCTTCTTCACTCCTCATCTTCGTCAAAATTTTGTAAGTAGAGATTTCCGTACAGTCGATATGGCAGAGTTTCAGCCACTCAACGTAAAATACAGTTGTACATCCAAATATTTTCTTTTGCTCCTTCCTATCAGTGTTCACCTTCGAGCCCGCATTCACTGTTTACCAAAATGCAGACTACATAATAAGTGTTTCATGCTCACTTTACACCCATTTCAACCCAAAATGCATGGGACTCCGCATCTTGCATCTGGACGGAAAGCGATCGCGTTTTTCACGAAGTTGCCAGCACCTCGCCGTGGAGCGCTCTGCGAAGGGGCAGAGAGCGAGAAAAAGTGGAGTGTCGACACTTCATTGTTTCCCCAACCGGCGCCTCTTCGCCAGCGGGTCGCTCGCCCACCGCCTGCTGGCTCCCGACATCCATCGTAACTTTCGCAACATGGCCCTACTTAAGCCGCGCCACCGACCCACCTAAAGCACAACTCAAACAACACAACACCAACAACAAGCAGCACACAACACAATGTCCCTCTTCGGCTACACTGATCCCTGGTCGGACCTGCGCGACATGCAGAGGCAGATGGACCGCCTCATGGGTTTCTACGGCGGCGACGTGACAGAGAACGTACCGCTCCTGACGGGCCCCACAGGCACCACCAGCGAGCGCGCTGTGGGCAGGCTGGGCACCGGCGCTGGTCAGCTTGCGCAGTGGAACCCCCGCATGGACGTGCGCGAGACCGACAACAACCTGGTCCTCCATGCTGAGCTGCCCGGCTGCAACAAGGACGACATCAAGCTGAGCATCGATAACAACAGGCTCGTGCTCGAGGGCCAAAAGTCCACCCACAAGAAGGAGAAGGGCGAGAACTGGGTGCGCAAGGAGCGCTTCGAGGGCTCCTTCTACCGCACGCTCCCGCTGCCCCGCGGCGTCGAGGCCGGACAGATCCAGGCCAACTACAAGGACGGCGTGCTCGAAGTGCTCATCCCCAAGCCTCCCGAGGCCACCAAGAGGCAGGCCATCGACATCAAGACTGGAGGGGGCAACCTGGAGACCACCTCCTCGACTTCCTCCTCCTCGACCTCGACTGGCGGCCAGGACGTCCCCATCGGCGGCGCGAGGAGCCAGAAGTAGACGCATCGGCTGGTGATTTCATCAGCTCCTCTTCGTTCTACGCACAACCCTTTGGGCTGCGTCTTCTTCATCACTTCTTCCTGCTCTTCTTGATCTCTGTGCATAGCTTTCACCAATAAACTTCTCTTTCGCTACATTTATGTTCAACCATGTCATCATCTTCATCAAGAAGAGGGTCCTTGGCGGCGTCTAGCCAAATCGTCGAGCACGAGGGCCAGCTGGTCCGGGCTGAGGGGCTTGGTGAGGAAGCCCTCCATTCCGACCTCGGCGCACCGACGTCGATCCTCGGCGCTCACCGAGCCCGTCACCGCCACCAGCGCCGGAGGCCGCCTCGGCGGATGAAGGAGGAGGTCCTCCGTCTCCTGCCCAGCGGCCCACAGCCGCGCGAGGGCCGCCGCCGTCTGGAGGCCGTCCATCCCGGCCAAGTGGAGGTCGAGGAAGATCACGTCGAAGCTCGACGCCTCGTCGTCCTCGTCATCACCGCGCTCGCTGGAAGACTCAGGCGATGACGACAGCTGACGGCGACGGCGGGCGAAATGGTCGCGTACGAGGGCGAGGGCTTCCTCGCCGCTGGCCCGGGTGACGACGGCGTCGCAGCCGAGGCCCTGGAGGAGCCTGGCGATGACCTTGCGGTTGATGAGGTTGTCGTCCACCGCCAGCATGCGCCACCGGCGCCACACCTGCGACTGCTCGCTCCGGCTCTCCCTCTGGCCGTCCTCCCGAGCAGCGATCGCGGCAGCGGAAGAGGCCAGCGCGGGCATCGACCCCGAGGCCGTGGTGGCGGCGGCGGCGGCGTCGGAGAAGGGGATGGAGAAGTAGAAGGTGGAGCCCCGGCCCTCCTCGCTGTCGAGCCAGATCTTGCCGCCCATCAGGCTCACGAGCCGCTGGCACAGGGCAAGCCCGAGTCCGATCCCGCCGTAGCGCCTGGTCGTGGTGCAGCGCAACGCGTGAGTCACAACCCCTTGATCAAAAAGAAGAAGAAGAAGAAGAATAGGAAGCGTACCGCGTCGTGGAGGAGTCCACCTGCGAGAAGCTGTTGAAGATCAGCGCCCACTTCTCCTTTGGGATACCGATGCCTGAATATTTCGAAAAGAATTAGAAATAAATGTAAAACAGGATCAGTTAAAAATAAAAAGGATAAATACCTGTGTCGGTGATGGTGAAGAGGAGCGCGCGGTCGGGGGCGGGCATCGTGCCGCCATCGGCATCGTCGCGTGCGTGGCTCGACGTCGGCGAGGCCGGCGGGGAGACCTCGGGCGACGTCAGCGGCGTCGTCGCGGTGGCGAGCAGGGCTATGGCCGTGGCCGACGGCGGCTGGGCGTCGACGGGCAAGGTGGAGACGGTGATGGTGATGAACCCGGTCTCGGGGGTGAACTTGATGCTGTTGTGGGCGATGTTGAACAGGATCTGCTTGATCTTCTTCTCGTCCGCGTGGATGGTGCGCGGCACGTCGCTGTCCACGCGGTAGCTGAGGTGAGGCCGCTTCTCGCTGGTGCGCCGCAGGAGCGAGAGGACGTTGTGCAGGGCCTCCTCCACGACAAACGTCGTCGCGTCGATGTCCAGCTTGCCCGACTCGATCTTGGAAAAGTCGAGCACGCCGTTGAGCATGGCCAGCAGGTGCTGGCTCGAGAGGTCGACCGACTCGACGTAGTCCTTTTGCTCCGAGCTCAGAGGCGTCTGGGCCAGCAGCTTGCTCATGCACACGATCCCGTTCAGCGGAGTCCCTGTTGTTGTCGTTTGTTGTCGTTGATGGTGACGGCGGTGTTGCGACGGCGCGCAGCGTGAGAAAGGCGCGGCAACGCGGTTGGTGCAGAGGGCGGCAAGGGCGTACGGATTTCATGGGAAATGACCGCCAAGAACTCGGACTTGGCACGGGCCAGGCCCTCCGCGATCCGCTTGGCGCGCTCCACTTTCTCGCGCTCCTCGATCTCGCTGTTCAGTATCATCACCGTTGTCATCATCATGAGCAAGGAGAGCGTTGTAGAAGAGGACGAGGAGGAGGAGGAGGAGGAGGAGGAAAAACACATACCGCTTGAGCTTCTCGTTCATGCGGACGAGCTCGCGGGTCTTGCCCTGCAGCTTGAGCTGCATGCGGCGCCACTGGGCGAGGTTCTGTAACCAGTTCTGCAGCTTGCAGCTCGACAGGTCGGCCACTGGCCACCATGACACGGCGATGTAGTGTCAGAGAAAGTCGGTCTCTACGTTCTTGGCCAGGCCACGAGTTCTTCTTCTTCTTCTTCTTCTTCGAGGAGTAGCGAAAGAGGCTGTAGAACAAGTACCATCGATGCATTGGTTGAGCGGGAGGAAGTAAAAGTTGGTGAGCTTGTCTGAGCCGCGCCACACCAGCGGATGCGAGTAGAGCAAGATTTGTATCCGTTCAGCGGGCCATATGCGCGTATCGTAGACGCAGAGGCCCACTGCAAGCGTGCTCTTGTAGAAGTTGCACAGGTCCTCGCCCGCCTCGTAGTCGAAGAACTGTTCGCTTCCTGCTTCGTTCATCAGAACATGTCGTGTAGAGAGTGAAGAGAAAGGCCAGGAGGGACACACCAGGGATGGGGTCGGTGATGCACCAGGACGTCTCGGCAGCGATGCGCAGTCGTGTGAAGCCACGCTGCACGGCATTCTTGGCCCTCAATCTGGGCTTTCGGGTTGAAGGAACCGTTGGGACCGTAGAGGTTCGAAGGGTCTTTGATGCTGATCCGTTGTGCCTCTTGCAAGGCAGCAACGTCGAAGCCGTAGCTCTCCAAAGCCCTCGACACCAAACCAACGTTTTGAGCTGAAGGGAAGAGGGTTACGTATTCGTTGCGGCTCAGTCCCTCCGCAAAGAAGCTGCCAATCATCTGGCAGTACTCCTCATCGGATGAGAAGATGCCACAGTAGTGGTGGCCATGTGCTTTATGAGTGTTTGCTTCTTCTCCCTGGGAGCATGCATTGGTGGCGGCCAAATCACTAGCTTGGGATTCGGCACAGTGCCTAGCATGGCCATCAAGTAGAAAACGAAATAAAATTATATTTTCCACTACTGAAAACGTTGTGCATGCCAGGCACAGTGGCACAAGAGGAAGACGTACATTGTGGGTCAAGGTTGAGGTTCGCGTCGGCCCTCACTTGCAAGACCCACTTTTCTCCCTCCAAAATAAAAGAGAACCTTTGCAAACTCCAGATGGAGGCGAGCAACGACGAGATAATTTATGACAGAAATTGAAAAAAAAAAAAAGAAAAAAGTGCTGCCTTCGCTACAGGAGCTTGTCGTCCGCGGAATCGTCGTCATCACGGGGCAGCTTGCGGCTGCTCGTCGTGCGCGAGCCGTTGCCGGCAGGCACCAGGCTGCGCTGCGAGCGTTCGCGAAGGGCTCGGGCCTTCCTGTGCCACAACGTGCGGTCGGCGCCGCCCGGGCTCGCCTGGCCAGGGCGCGGCGAGGCGGCTTGCCTCGGGCTGTTGCGCGCAGCGGCGCCCTCGATGGCCGCGAGCATGCGGTCATGCGACGTCTGCGGCACGGGTATGTCGCCCGAGCGCGTAGAGGCCCACGAGTAGGACTTGCCCAGGCTGGGCCGTCGGCCCTGAGTCTGGGCCTGGCGTTGGCGTCGGGTCTCTTCGATGCGCTCTTGAACCTTGCGATGCCGCTCACGCTCCTGCCACCGGCGGACCCGCTGGGGCTCCTCTTCTTCCTTCTCGCGGCCTTCATCGCTGAAGCCTTCCTCATCGGAGTCGACGAGTTGCTGCACGAATCGGCCGACGAGCTTTGCGCCACCCTTGGCCGCGCTGATGCCGATGCTGTCCAGGCTGGCGCTCATCTCTCCCTCGTCGGCCGGCGTCTTCTTGGTACTGCCTCGAGGCGTCACTGCGCTCTGCGCCTTTTCCGGGCGAACTTTGGCACGCTTCGTGAGGACCTCAGCCTCGACCTCGCCCTTCTGGTTGGCCGCCTTCTTGCCTCGGCCTGGCTCAGCGCGCTTCTTGTCGTAGTCCTCCTTCTTCGCTGCCGAGCGTACAGAGTCCTGGGCCTTGGGCTTGGCACGTGTAGCGGCGTTTCGGCTCGCACCCTCGCCCAGCAGGCGGCGGCGCAGCTCCTGCTCCTCTGCGTCGCCGTCCTCATCAAGAACCTCTTCTTCGTCATCCCCCTTCTGATTGCCACTCGTGCGCTTGGAACGGAAGCCAACGCGTTCCTCGGTACCGCGACGTCGTTGCGCTGCGCGCTCGAGGAAGCTGTCGATGGCGGCGTTCTCGGCTTTGGCCGCCTGAATCTGTCGCTGCTTCTCCTTCTCAGTTTCCTCCTTCTGCAGCTCAGCCATCATGGACGCCTTCTTGGCCTCCAACTTGGCCCGATACTGAACATGGAGGTCAGTGGCCACAATAGAAGCATTTGGGGAAGTGGGCAGACCTTTTCGCGAATGCCAAGACCACTACGAACGCTCACCTCTGCCTTCTCCATCTTGTCGCCTGGAGTGCTCTGCGAGCGCTTGAGCAGCTGCTTCTTGCGCTGGCGTTTATCCTCCAAACGCTCCTCATCGCTTTCATCTTCCGAGGCCGAGTTCTCCTCCTTGTCCTTTGCATCATCCTCGTCCTCACCGTCGTCGCCCAATAGCTTGCGTCGTTGGCGGCGCGCTGCGTCAAGCTCGCTCTGGCGCTGGCGTTCGATCTCCTCACGGCGTCTACGCTCCTTCTCCTGAAACTTGCCGCTACCAATTTCCCGCTCTTTCCTCTCCTCCTCTTCGTCTTTCTCTTTCTTCTTCTGCCTTGATTTCTGCTTTGCCTCTGCGTCAGAATCAGAGTCGCTAGCCGCGGCACGCCTGTCCTTCTTGCGGGGCGATCGCTCATCATCGTCCTTGCCGCTCTTGTTCTTCTTCTTTCGCTTGGGGAAGATGTTGCGTACGCCCTTGAAGAAGCGATTGATCTTTGACTTCTTGCGGGCCTCCTCGTACTGGTCCACGGTATCGGTGGTCTTGCCCACAAACGCCTTGACGTTCTTCACAAGTGAGTCCTCGCCCTGAGTCAGGCGTCCTCGTCGGTCGAGGGCGGTTGAGGTTTTGGGGCTCAGGGCAAGGCGTTTGTTGGTGCTTGTGCGCGCCACGACAAGCTGCTTGCTCCGGCTGCTCCCCTCCTCTGCCTCATCGTCCCACTTGCCCATGGTCTTCCCCATCTGGCCCAGTCCTCGTGCGAGAGACTTGTTCTTCTCCATCCAACTTGCTCTCTTCTTCTACTTGTGCTGATGTTGATGTGTGAAGCAGGGGTGCACGCTAGACTGTGTGTGTGTGTGCCTTTTCCGTCCCCTTCCTCTCTGCCTCGTGCTATGTCGAAGTTGGCCCGCGGATGGTCGTCTGTCTTCTTGTCCATCGACCCGGTTCCGCCGTCCTGCCGGGATTCCACGCGCGTTCAAGGCCGTCACGTTCCACGGGCGCGGCCGCAAACACCTGTTGGCCCAAAGGTCGCGCTTCGGCCTGAACGGGTCTTATGCAGAACGCGCGCATCTCTTGTTTCTTCTTCTTCTTATTCGTCTCCTCCCTAAAAGGGGCCGAACGGGCCTTTTACATGTTGTTGTTGTTGTTGAACGTGTCTTGTTCATCTTCTCTACTCGTGCTTGAGCTTGCCCGCGTCGGGCGTGGTGTAGATCCAGGGCGAGGACGGAGAAGATGATGACGGTGATGAGGAAGACGAGGAAGTTGTGGTGGTGTTGCCAGCGCTCGGTGGAAAGGGAACGGCGCGGTCAATCTCGGCAGAGGGGTAGAACCACTCAAACACCATCCACAGGAGGAAGGTCACGATCCAGCCCGTCACCATGATCTTCCCGCACCACCAGCCCGTCCCGTGCAGCCTGTGTGCGATGATGGGAATGAAGCCCAAGAAGATGATGAGCGACAAGAGCAACAAGATGACGAGGAGAGGAAGGGGGGGGGGAGGAGGAGGAAGAGAGGAAATCAACCGTTTGATGCGGTCGAGGGCCGATCGCGTGGGCGTGTTGGCGATCGAGTCGTAGACGCGCTCGGTGCGGGCGGTGACGTTCATCCAGCTGTACATGCGCCCGATCTGCGCGTTGAAGTCGTAGAAGGCCGCGTCCGGCCGCCCGCGCGCCAGCGGGATCACCTCGGCCAGCGCCTCGGCAATGTCTGCCCCCCCAGTGAATCACCCCAGCACCATCATCCCCCCGCCCCCGCCCACTCAGTCGCTGAGCTCAACTGATCATCGCCACATATCAATCAAGGTGGCAGTCGGTACCGCTCGGCTTGGGGTCGGCCAGCCTGCCAGTAACGGTGATGAAGATGATGAAGTGGAGGAAGAAGGTGAGCCATGTTGGTGTAAGAAAGAAGAGGAGGAAGGGGAGAAGTACCGCAGCATGTGGGGTGGCAGGACTTCGGGGACGCCACCGACCTTGGTTGATACGACCAAGAGGCCGCACGAAGCGGCCTCCACGATGGCGATACAGAAGGCCTCCGTCAGCGAGCAGTTGACAAACACGTCGCCCCGCGTCAGAACCTCCCGCACCTATGCCATGGTGGTGGATGGTGTTGGTGATGCTAAGATCAACCAACGAATAACCAGAAATCGATTTCAGCATAGAAGACGTACGCGGTCGTGCTTGAGGTTGCCCAGCATCTCGACGCGGTCGTGCAACTGGTGACGCTCGCGCATCTCCTCCAGGTCGAGCCGCTTGGGGCCATCGCCACCTGTCTCATGCCAAACGCGAGCTTCGCGTGAGCGAGCAGTCACATAAGAGAGATGTGTGTGGCGCATTGCGTCGAACCGATGAGCCAATGGACGTCGGGGAAGCGGCGACAGATGTCGGGGATGACGTCAACCAAGAGGTCAACGCCCTTGCGGTAGACCAGCCGGCTGATGACCACGATCGTCACTGCCCAGAAGAAATCAAGCGATAAATATATAAATAAATATAAATAGAATAGAAAAGAAAAAGAGAAATACGTTTGCCAGGTGTGC